>APFE030568539.1:40832-90358 GCA_000404065.3 Pinus taeda
TTTGTGGAATATTATGAGAATATTGGGCAGATTATGAAGATTTGGAGGAGGAGATAATTTAGGGACTTGTTCCCTACTACAGGAGGATCAATAATAAATAATAAATCAAAAAGATATTAGGGAATTATGACACAAATTTGGAACTCCAATGATTGAGAAAATCTAGGAATGTGTTCCATTGATCAAGGGACTAGATCCACTAATCAAGGGATTTTGGTGGGTAAACCTTCCTCCATTCATGGGGAATAATTCCTAATAATTTTTTATAAGTACCAAGTCGAATTTCCCTCTAGAGAGATGTTCATTAGTGTTCTTGTGGAGAGAACTTGTATTTCTGCAGCTCCATTGTATTTTCTTGCAGGGATGTAATCATATTGATGGAATAATGAAGATTGGTGTTATTTTTAGTTTCTAAATATTTTTCTCCTCCATAGGTCTCTGAGTTTCCTTGGGCTTGGCCATCCCAGGAACCTCAGAGTCATTTTTTATCATTTTCTTTCCTTCTTTTCACTTCTTATTCACATGCATCTCTAGTTTCTATTTCTTTCTATTTCTGCATTTAGTATTAATGATTTCTTGTTGTAGGATTGAGTTAAATGGTTGATGTAAGTTATTTTTCAGGATCAAAAGCATTATTTCATCCTTTAAAAAGCTTTGGAAGTTCATAGTAATCATTGAGTTGCTTGGATTAGTCTTCTTATTCCCAAATCTAGATTGCTGGACCTCCTTTTTAGCAAAGAACAATAAAATTCTGCTATTTTTTAAAGCATGCTAACAAGATTCAATCAATTTGGTTCCACTTGCATTATATCACAAAACAATTCTAGTTCATAACAAAAATTTCCCCATTGCATTTGCACTTGATTTGGTTAGGCATTTTTTAGATTTACTAGGTCACTAGTTCTCGAATTTCTAGATTTTCGACTAGTAATGTTTTTTATTTTTTTTGCATGGGTTAACAAAGGTATTTTTGATTGTTTCCACTTGGAATAGGGACCTAAGACATCCTAGTTAATAAAAAAATTTGTCCCATCCAATTTGGATTTGATTTTTTTGGTCATTAAACCCTCACCAATTTCATCATTTCACAAGGAAACTTCTCCAAGCTTTTTGAGCAAATCCATCCATCTCCGAACTTTGGTTTTGTGTTCTGAAGTGGTCCTAGGCATTCCCTTGCCTCATTATATCCACAAACCACCTTCCCTAAGCTTTACATCACCTTAAAAATCCATCCTTTAGCTTTTGGCTGTATCCTGTAGGTTTTAAGGGGATCTTGTAGGTTTTTAGTACATCCTATAGGTTTCCCTGTAGTGGCCTGTTTTGAGGCTGAATTGAGGGAAAACCTCTAGGAAGCCACACAAGGTGACCTAAGGGTCTCCCAAGCCTTCCAACCATCCACCATCATTTCCAAGCCACCTACCACATCACCAAAATATATTAGCTTTCACACTCTCACATGAAAAAAGACAAAAAGAAAAACAAATTTATTTTATTCATTTACATGCACAGCAGTAGAAGGTTTGATGGTTTGAATTTGCATGCTTAGGAAAATAGGACTGCATACATGTTAACTTAGCACTCTTTTGAAGCAAAACCTCTTAGAAGTTAGTTAGAAAATGGTGTGTTTTAGCATTTGATTTTAGTCTCTTTCCTTGTACTTTCTTTCTCTTAATAGGTTAAGGTTCCATTTCAAACATTTCATTTTCTGCAATTAGTTTAGTATTTGACTTCAGTACATGCACTCCATTACATCATGACAACAAAGGAAGGACACATTGTATGTTGCACATCTAATGCCGATACCTCTTAAGTTTGTATGAACCTTGGGTTGATAATTAAAGTTAGTAGCGTTGGGAGTTGCAACATTCTTGTTGCAATACTGAGGCTCATCACTTTTTGGTGCCGTTGCAGGGGAGGTATCAAAGAATGCATTTTTTTCTTCCCTAGTTGATTAATTTCTTTGTACTTTTTGCAAAAACGAAAAAATATTTCCATTAGGCATATTTCATTTCAAAAATAGGAAAGTGCATTACATTAGTGTTTTCATGAAATCATAAAAACAAAAAAATCTCTGACACTAACCCACCCCCCCATTTGATCACGTGGTGCAATGAGAGCCACATCCCATTCGCTTTTATAGGTAGAAGAAGAAGATGACAAAGAATGTAGAAGAAATGGATGGAGATGATGACAAGGAGGAAGATCCTATCAGATTTCCCATTCAAGATACTGATGGTAGTGTGCACATGAAGAACATCCCTCCATATTTTCTTCCAAAATTTCATGGTCTAAGGTCAGAGGATCCGAAAACCTTTCTCTTTGAATTTGATTGTTTTTAGATCTTATGGTTACTTATTAAAAAATCAAAAACTGAGATTGTTTCTGGCAAAATTGAAGGATAGAGCTCTTAAATAGTTCATGAGTTTATGTAATAATTCAATAAGATCATGGAATGATATGTAAAAGATATTTATATAAAAATATAAAGATCATGATCTTAAAGAAGAAATATTTAGAATGAATCAAAGAGAAGATGAGAGTCTAGAGGATCTAATAGAGAGGTTCATGTATAATGTTAAGAGGGGAAAACTACATCATTTAGGATCCAACTCACTAACAACCCTCTTACTTAGAACAATTAGGGATGAGTGGATTGATATTCTTGATCTCATGAGTAGAGGTGATTTATATCAATTATCATTTGAGGAAATTTGTGAAACATGCAAACACATATCAAGAGGAAAGGCAAGAGTAAGTCAATCAACATCAAGATCTGTAAGTCAAGCTGAAGTTGGAAATTCATTTGATGACTTTAAAACAATTTTTTTTTATCAATCTAACCAAACAAGTGGAAATATTAAGAATACAAAATGAGCAAAAAGAATATGTTTGTGTTGTCCATGCAGAACCACATGATGTTAAATTTTGCTGCTCATTACCAACGTTGAAGGAAGTTCACCAAGAGGACAATGGAGCAAGTAAATTGCCAATGCAAAAATGTTATGTAGCTCCAAGAGGACCATGATAGCCTATTCAACCTGATATGATGCAAGAGACTAATTCAAAATTTCGAGGTTATTCACATCCACCTCAAATTAATTGGAACAAACCTTTTCCTTGGCAACAAGGTTGGCAAGGAACTTATGCGATCCATCCACAATATCCTCCATACCAACCTCCATGTTATCCTTACCATTCACCTCCACCACAACCACAACCCCATCCACATCCAGCTCAAATATACTCTCTTGCTCAACTACCTCTACCACCATTTCCAAACCCACACATGAAAGTAGCTCAGCCCACTTACAATGCTGAGGTACAACACTTCCAAACATCTTCTCTTGAGCTCAATGATATTCACAATAGCTCAGGAAGAGTATTGCAAAAAATATATTCTCTTAATATCATTGAAGGAATACATCTAGAAGAAGAAGATTCGAAAGAGAAGATCAAAGAATCATGGGTTGCACTTGATGAAGAGCAAAAATCAAAACCAGAGATTGAGAAAGCTCCCCCATGGTTACCATCAAATCCTCCATGTATTCAAGAGATCAATCAACAAAAACAAGAAGACTTGAAGGTCATGGTAGAAGAAGACATCCAAGATGGTCCAAATTAGTAAGTGGACCAGGGGCATCACAACTATATTGAAATATGGTTCCAAACAATCACTAAGTTGCAACAATATTCTCTTCTTCAATTGTGCTTAATAACATCAAAGTCAAAGCATTTGATCACTCAAATTCAGTACATGTCAAAGCATACATTTCAAGCCTGCACATCAATTTTTCTGTCATCTTGATGTGCACATGGCTCCATTGAAAGTATTCTTATACTTGAAAGTGATTTTGTTTTTCAAGTAGAGTAGGGTAGAATAGTTTTTTTTTTTTTGAAAAATTATGAGAAAAAAATAAAAATCTCAAGTGAAAACCTCCTTTGAGGCTCCTGAGATTGGCTCATTGATTGAAAATCTCCATGAGGTGGTCAATGGGTTGGGAAAAAAGAAAAAAGAGGAAAAAAGAAAAGATCCTAGGTGAAAACCTCCTTTGAGGCGCCTAGGCAGACCATCTAGTTGAAAACTTCCTTGAGGCGGCTAGTAGGCCTAGAAGAGAAGAAAAAAGGAAAAAATAAAAATCCTTGCTCCATGTATCTCTTTGATGAATGTAGATTCTCTCTAGCATTTACAAGGAACAAAAACAAGTTGGCACTAAAGAAAAGAAAAAAATGGTCAAACGTAGTAAAAAGAAGTCAATTTTTGACTTTCTTCTCCTCTGCTCAAATGCTCCAACAAGGCCAAGGCCATGAAAATCCATCACCCTTATCTATTTCCATCATCCACCCATCATTCTCAGGCTTTTCTCATTTAGTTTTCTTATTGTCCTAAAAAACTACAGGAAGGCTCTGCTTTACTACATGATACAAAAATACATAGAGCAAAGATTTGTTTTTGCCATAACTTGAAAACCATGCATCCATTTTTCAAGTTGTTTTAGGGGCAGATGCATATGGCTGATGGTAACATTCTCAAGCAATTTCAGCAATTTCTAGTGCACAATTTTTGAGAAATCAACCTGCATCACCTACAACCATTTTTGCATTTTCTTGATACTCGTGCATCCATTTAAGAATATGTTTCATGGGGAGATGCATATGGATGATGGTAACATGAAAAAGTATTTTTAGCAAATTCTAGTGCATGGTTTCTAATAAATCAGCCTCCATCACCTTCAGTCATTTTTAGTTTTTTCTTGAGATCCACGCATCCATTGACCAAATTTTTTTATGGGGAGGTGAATAATGACGATGGAAACATGCTCAAACAGTTTCAGGTCAATCCATTCTACCGTTTGGGAGATATGGATAAAACAAGTCGCTATCCTGAAAACCTACAGGATTCCCTGAGATCCTATAGGATGCAGAGCATCACCTACATGATTGGCAGTGAGCAGTTTTAGAAGGGAAAAATAGAGGTTGGCTTCATCAAGCAATGTTAAGGAGGGGAAACCCATCAACATAGTGAGGATTCATCAACACCCTCCTGTACTAGAGATATTCACAAGGCACAATTGGATGGGTTTCTTTGAAAAATTGAGGGGATATGATGATGAAGTAGCCAGAGATTTGTAGTCTGCTTCAACATGGAGATCCAGAGGTCAAAGAAGCTCCTCTAGAGCTTAGCAGCAACATTAGGATCATCAACATCACCATCCAACACCTGCACATCAACATCAACTCAACAGCAACATGCATGTCTCTTCAACAACCATAAGGTAGGTACATGTATGCAATATTATTGACCTCTTCTCTTGAGCATATTATAGTTAGAAATTTGTTGTCAATGCATGAGAGATGAGGTTTTATAAGCTAAGGATGGGTCAACAATATTAGCCGCCTTCAACTAGGTAATTGCAACTCACTCCTTCACTCATGTAATATTGAAAAGTCAAATTATGAAGAGTGATGATTTCAAGGAATGAGGACATCAGTTAAAAGAAGGAATTTTTGCAAAGGCCAAAGTCACCACAACACTCCAAGCCCTCCATCCACTTCATATTCACTATATATTCATCATTAATCCATCCCATTTCTTTCTTGAGAAAAAAACAAATATAGCATCCTCTCCATTTTCACAAACCCACACTACTCCCTTTGAGCCCTAGCACCATCATCCAATCCCTCTTCATTGTTTCTCATCACATCCATACAGTTAGAAGACCCTGAAAGAGGAGGAATGGCTACTACAAGAAGGCAAAAATGTTGCTACAAGAAGGAAGAATTGAAAAAAGATGGTATAGCTTAAGGGATACCTAATCAAAATAGAGAACTCCAAGGCCATTAGGCAATCACCTAGGCCACAAAAGAGAAGAAGAAGACAAAAGAAAAGAAATGAGGCATTCAAAATCAAAACAAAACTCAAACTGCAATGATGAAAAGATGTTTTCCAAGAGGTCTCCAATCTCTTTCTAGCTTTTGTCCAAGGCCTAAAAATGGGAGAAATGCATGAGATTCAAGTTGAGGGCCTGCCCTAACCTCATACTATCATTTATGCTCAAAATTGGTTTCCTGTAGTTTTAATAAGGTTTCCTATAGTTTTGACATGGATTACTACACGATGTCCTAGTTCTCATCTAAATGCATTTTGAAGGTGTTAGAGGTGTCCAAATGGTGGAACAAGGTAGTAGAAGGTTGATAAGGATACAGAAGACCTTGCTAAACTGAAAAATATTCAAGGACTCATCTTGGATAAGGGCAAGAAAGCAAGCTAATGGTCTCAAGAAACAATGATTTTTCTTTGCACAAATATGTTTTTGGGCTTGTCCTTGTAGAATTTGAAGCCAAAATTCTTAATGCATAAGAGAGGCCAACAGAGCCATGAATGAGACACAATGAGGTCACTAAGTTGCTCAGTGGATGAGCAACACTTTTAGCAAGGGGTATGATGGGCCTCTAAATTAGACATAAATTAAGGCTCATGCCTCTAACTTAAAACATAAATTAAGGCCTATGACCATCCTTCAACACATTAAACCTCTCTTTCTACATTGGATAATTTATTTTTAACTTTAATATAATCATTAGGAAGGTTTACGAATAATTGAACATTTGTGCCTAATATTATTTATTTTTGTGGAATATTATTAGAATATCTACAAAATTATGAAGATTTGGAGGAGGAGATAATTTACGGACTTGTTCCCTACTACAAGAGGATCAATAATAAATGATAAATCAACAAGATAATATGGAATTATAGCACAAATTGTGGAACTCCAATGATTGAGAAAATCTAGGAATGTGTTCCACTAATCAAGGGACCAGACCCACTAATCAAGAGATTTTGGTGGGGAAATATTTCTCCACTTATGGGGAATGATTCCTAATAATTTTGTATAAGTGCCAAGTCAAATTTCCCTCTAGAGAGATTTTCATTAGCGTTCTTGTGGAGAGAACTCATATTTCTGTAGCTATTTGCTTGCAGGGCTGTAATCGTATTGATGGAATAATGAAGATTGGTGTCATGTTCATCTTCTAAATATTGTTCTCCTCCATAGGTCTTTAAGTTTCCTTGGGCTTGGCCATCCCAGGAACCTCAGAGCCCTTTTGTATCATTTTCTTTCCTTGTTTTCACTTCTTATTCACATGCATCTCTAGTTCTTATTTCTTTCTATTTCTGCATTTAATATTAATGATTTCTTGTTGTAGGATTGAGTTAAATGGTTTATGTAAGTTATTTTGCAAGATGACAAGCATTATTTTATCCTTGGAATATTTGGAAGTTCATAGTAATCATTGAGCTCCTTGGATTAGTCTTTTTATTCCCAAATCTAGATTGTTAGACCTCCTTTTTAGCAAAGAACAATAAATTTCTTCTATTTTTTAGAGCATGATAACAAGCTTCAATCGAGTTGGTTCCATGTGCATTAGATCACAAAAAATTCTAGTTCATAACAAAAATTACCCATTGCATTTCAAATTGATTTGGTTAGGCATTTTTCAGATTTACTAGCTCATTAACTCTCAAATTTCTATATTTTCTACTAGTAATGTTTTTTTTTTTTTTTTGCATGGGTTAACAGAGGTATTTTTGAATGATTCCACTTGGAATAGGGACCTAAGACATCCTAGGTAATAACAAAATTTGTCCCATCCAATTTGGATTTAATTTTCTTGGTCATTAAACCTTCACCAATTTCATCATTTCACAAGGAAACTTCTCCAAGCTTTTTGAGCAAATCCATCCATCTCCCAACTTTGTTTTTGAGTTATGAAGTGGTCCTAGGCACTCCCTTGCCTCATTCCATATACCAACCACCTTCCCTAAGCTTTCCATCACCTTCAACATCCATCCTTTTTCTCTTGACTGTATCCTGTACGTTTTCAGGGGATCCTATCGGTTTTTAGTACATCCTGTAGGTTTTCATGTAGTGGTCTGTTTTGAGGTCGAATTGAGGGGAAACCTCCAGGAAACCACACAAGGTAACCTAAGGGTCTCCCAAGCCTGAAAACCATCCAACATCATCTCCAATCCACATGCCACGTCACCAAAATAGATTAGCTTTCACACTCTCACATGAAAAAAGACAACAAGAAAAAAAGATTTATTTTATTCATTTACATGCATAGCAATAGAAGGTTTGATGGTTTCAATCTACATGCTTAGGACAATAGGATTGCATGCATGTTAACTTAGCATTCTTTTGAAGCAAATCCTCTTATAAGTTAGTTAGAAAATGGTGTGTTTTAGAGTTTGATTTCAGTCTCTTTCCTTGTACTTTCTTTCTCTCAATAGGTTAAGGTTCCATTTCGAACATTTCATTTTCTACAATTAATTTAGGATTTGACTTCATTACATGCGCTTAATTACATCATGAAAACAAAGTAAGGACACATTTTATGCTACACATATAGTTCCGATACCTCTTAAATTTGTACCGACCGTGGGTTGATAATTAAAGTTGGTAGCTTTGGGGGTTGCAACATTCTTGTTGCAATACCGAGGCTCATCACTCCCATGCTACACAAATCAACAATTGTGTCATGGAGTAGGAAATTGTTTGATTGGTTATGTCGTGGCAACAAAACCTATCTGAGTGGTTGTGGAAACAAATGTTTTGGCTCTGGGGTGGACACTTTGAAGCGCTTTGATTGGTTGTGGAAACACATGTTTTGGCTTTGACGTGGAAGCTCTCTGATTGGTTGTGTCATGGAAATGAAACCCATGTAACAAATGTTTTATCTATGACATGGAAGCTCTAAAGCTCTATGATTAGTTGTGTCATGACAACATAACTTGTTTAATTGGTTATGGAAACGTAACTTGTCTAGTTGGTTATGACAACAAAAATTTTGGCTCTGAAGTGGAAGATTTGAAGTGCTTTGATTGGTCTAGGAACCCTAACATGGAATAAGGGCCTTAGTGGTGATGTTAAAAAGTAAATGTATCCTAAGTACACGTGAGGAACTCGATAGCATAGTTGGTTCAACAACAATGTAGCCCCTTTGAGGTTGAGGGTTTGAAACTTGACATAAGGAGAATTATTTGTGTATGTTGTTTACACTAATTACATGCAAAATTGTCAAACAATTAAGCAAATGATAATGTCCATTTTTTAGCATGACTGTCAGACTTTGGGAATTTCATAAGCACGCTGGAAGGAGGAATTTTATCGAACACATAAGTTTTCTAATGTTTTTATGGGACAAATTTAGTATAAATTTAATTTTGAAAATGGGTTTTGGATGTATTCTTTTGCAACTTGAAAAATGGAATCTACAAAATGTTGTTGATCATAGGGAGGTCATGGTTATTGGTTATATAAGAATGTGAATAGGTTCTTAACATATGAAGAGATGGGATATTTTTTTCGAAAAGATTTAAGTTTGTGGATCTACTAGGAAATATTGTGAAAAGAGGTCCACAATAGTTGAAGAAGGAGGTGGATTTGTCCACCAAGGTTGGTGCCTCAATCAGTTTGAATCCTACAACAAGTCAAAGATTACAAATTTTATAGGTTGGTACCTTAATTAGTTTGTAGCCTATTGGAAGTGAGCACTTGCAGATTTTCGAGGTTGGTGCCTTAATAAGGTTGAAGCCCATAGAAAGTCGAAGCTTGAACCTTTTCAAGGTTGGTGCCTTAATCAAGTTGGATCCTATTAGAAGTGGGTTCTTTCACATTTCGAAGGTTGGTGCCTCAATCAGGTTGTAGCCTATTGCAAGTGGGCGCTCACACATTTTGAAGCTTGGTTCCTTAATCGGCTTGTAGCCTATTGTAAGTAGTTTCTTGCACATCCTAGGAGTGGGTGTTTACAACAAGTCAGTGCATGTAAATCTACGTAAATGAATTGAAGAAGAGGAAGAAAAAGAATTTGTGTCTTTCTTCCACAAGGGTTTCCATGTAAAATATTGTGTCCTCTTGTGTTGATGTGATGATGGCTTCTTGATGCATGGATTCATTTATTGTTATGATGCAAAATTGTTTTTCTTTCAACTATGGTTCATAGTCAGTAAGTGACTAATACATCCATGGGTAATAATCTAGGAAGATTCACCTGAAGAGATCTATTCGTCAGGTTATCTAGTTGGGCCTAACCCCAAGGGAGTCAAGGAGATTTGACCTTGCGACCCCCCAATTGGCAAGGTACTTAGCAATGAGAACTCAACCAATTGAGTTGTCCCTTGGGGATTCGTGATGAAAATATGTCATGGTACATTGCTACATGACTATTTATTGATGAAATGTTTTGAAATGATAAGTTTTTCATTACAATGTTTCACCTCCCAACCCCAACTCAGTGTGATCTTTGGTCTAATAAATATTTGTGGACCCCAATGTGGTTAGTTGGTACGCCAACTTCCGAGGGTAATAATTTCTACATATGAAATTTGTTGGGTGTGCTTAGTAGCCTGTTAGAAAGCTCTAGCCAAGAAGTAAACGCATTGAATGGTCCTAATCCAAAGGGTAAGGTTATCACTTGGCCCTTTTCACATAAAAAAAACATCATTTAGGGCATGAAAATGGCCTTAGAAGTTTAGGACCCAAAAAACTACGAAACATTTTCCAAGATGGAGAACTATGCTTCAAGCTACTAGAATAGGTGGGTGACCACTAATATCCACTTGGATCAACATCACTACCATAGCTTGATATTGTCATGATGTATCTTTCTTATAGCTCAATAGTTGGTATTTTCTAAGGGCTATTAGCTTTGGAGAGAATTGAAAAATTATTCTTGAATTCTCTAAATTAATCAAGTCCAATATAATAGTTTAAATATTCTTAAAGTATCTATAGAATAATATACAATATAATAGAACAATGGGAAAATAACCCATGTAAAACATATGTACCTAATAAATTACCACTTTCTATTTTTATTTCATAGAAACATGTCATTCCAAGTGTGTTGTACAAGTCCAATTCATCTATAATACAAAAGCGGTTCCAATTTAATTGTAGTAACAATAATAAGGATAATAATCAAATTGTTTTCAAAAGGGAGTTTCAAGTATGGTTGGATTGAAAACTATCTGGATTCACTTTTTTTTAATCCTTCCCCACTCCTAGGATACATGTTGGTTGGTTTTTATTCCACTATTTTTACTAATTAAATAAGTGCTACAAATGAAAGTTGTCAAACTTGGAAAAATAATAATCTAGAGTCTCTATGTTTGGTGAAGTTAGAACTTGAAAGAACTATAATTTTGATATATTGATAAAGAATATATCGCATTTGACCATAGATTATCTGTCCATTAGGTTTTCAAAGGCCATTTACTAACCTAATAAACATCAATGAGTAATACCAATCAACAGAGATTGGTAAGATTTTTCAAAATTTTCAAACAAGATAGCTTTTTTCAAAATCTATTCTCAAATATTTAGCCATGCTATTACATTGTTTTGAAAATGACATCCCTTAGTACACATATCAGAAAACCACTCTACTTAAAACTAAAACAAAAGAGGAGGACTAAATTTAAGGACTTCGATACCCTTTCGAGAGATGTATTTCTTTTAAAAATGGAAACCAATTTTTTTCATTTTTTTCATCGCCTTTTCTACCTATGTATGGTTATTTTTCTCATAACAAGTTTCACTTATCACACTGAAAATATAATAGAAAATAATGGTTGAAGCATGTTGTTGCGGCCTCAAAATTTTGTTGCCGAAATATAGGGGATAACCACCCGGTCCAGACCTTAAGACAACTCCTTTTCTGTTTAAAATGGTGGCTCCCACTGGGGATAATGGGACCAGTTTCCCAAAGTGGGTGGTTTATGAGTGCTTTGCAATATAATAATAATAATCTAAGTGACCTATTATACAATGCAATTTCTCTAACTAACATATTCTAATATAAACTTGGGTGTTCTTATGTGATATGTGATATAGAAGGATATCTATTTAGCATGTCATAATAAAGATTGAACACAACTAAACGGATATGATAACTTAAAAGATAATTCCTTTAACTAAATAGTTAGTCAAAGGAATTTATAAAATATATTGCATATATGATGAGTTATATATGAAAATCACAACTTCAGCTAGGCATCATACAAAAGTGCAATTAACGATTAACATAAATAATAAATCTCACATATAATCCATGAAAGTAAAGTTTTTCCACTAATTAAATGTAAACAGAATCAATCATACACGATAATAGTACCATAGATGTGAAGTCCTGCTCATTTGACAGATGACATAGACCAACTTCTTTCTTCAAATCAAATTGTCTCCCAAGAATACAAAAGTGCACCAACAAAGGAAAGTAGTTTGATATCTAAAAGAAATGATCATGTTCCATCATTCCACCAAAGCATTTACAAACTTATAATAGTGCATTCTTTGCAAATGTTTTTGATAAAATTCTAGACCCTTGTCACGTGGAATGAGTCGAGGTTGTGGACAAGATCGACCTTCCTAGTATCTACTGATATCTAGTGACAAACAAGCCAATCAAAAACTACCTTTCTCTAAATATGCAATTAAAAATAAAGGCAAACAAGTGTTTTAGGCCTACCTTGGTTCCAATGCAAATTTGTGGAAGCCTTGCTCCCTCTCTCCAAATTTGCTTCCTTGAAGTGTAATTCTACAAACACAAACAAGCAAACCAAATTAAATAGCACCTGAAAAGCCAATATCATAAAGAATATTCATCATAATGATCAAGGAGATTATGAAACAAACCACATAAGACAATTTGTTGAGAAAAATGAATATGATTGTATTAATTCAAATGAAGAAGAACTTTACAACCTGCGCCTTGATGCTGTACAAGCTCCTCCCAGGGTCTGACAAGAAGTCTCCTCTACTTTGACAAGTTTCACTCACTTCCCAATGAAACCAAAAGGTATGTGATCTCTCCTCTCAAGTTTAACTAGGAAGTCCCAATTCCATCAGCGTTTACCCTCAAATTGTTCAGATTCTAACCTTTCTAGCAACTGACCCAATGCCTTAACGTATAGTGCAATGGAGGGAAGTTACTAGGTCCTCCTTCAAAGGGATAAAGCCCTCCTTCAAAGGGATAGCTCCTCCTATCAAGGGATTAGCTCCTTCTCTTTTGGAATGCATGAACCACCTTGGAGCGAACAATCCACGTCAAAATCCTTCTAGAAACATCTAGAATTAACCCAAAAGTGAGTTTTTTAGGATAAACTTGCGCCTTTTTTACTTTTACAGGGGTACGCCCCCACCCCTTTACAGACAGAGCATGCAGGTACGCAAGTAATATGAACAAAGGGTGTGGGTCCGCAGGTAAAAGTAGGAGAAAGTGTGGAACCAGAGTAATATTGATTTTCAATGTCTTTCTCTCATTTGCAAAGCTTGACATGAAGAGCTAAGGTCTGAGACTTGCTTAGGAGGCTAGTATAAGTGATGATAGACCCATACTGACTGCAAATAATCATGGTGACAATATTTTTGTGTAACAACCCTTCTCTAAATGCATGAGAATGGTATAAATACTACTCTAACTAAATGTGCAAAAATTGATTATACAAAATTTGAGGAGGTTTCAAACAACCTTCCTCCTAATTAGGTAACTAACTCCAAAAATAAACAGAGGCTAAATAAAAAAAAACTAAGAGGATGAATTGCTGTTTGCCAACGTGTCCTTTAAATCGAAAATATCGGTCATTAGTTGAATTTGATGAGGTGGCCCGAAATGAGTCTTGAGTTGTCCTATGAAGATCACATCGGTGAGCGGTGGAAACATCCTTTGAGTCATGTGAAGGGAACAATTGAGAGTCATAATCTAACTATGTGGCTTAACAAGATATTGCTAATATGACTCCCAATTGGTTGTGGTCAGTTTTGTAATTGCCTCTCTTTGACTCCTCATCTTTTCTTGCAATTATTTATACAACGCAGTTAAATATGGTATTTCTTTCGTATTGCCTTCTTTGATGAGATTGATGGTGAACAGGATGTGATTCACTACTTTGATGATGTTCTTTGATACTCCAACTGCCCTTGTGACTGCTAGTTGAGCTTGTTTGATTCTGGCATCCCAATCTATAAAGAGAATGTCTTTATGAGTTTCTTCAATCTCGGGTATATTGGCCTTCTTTCCATCTTAGATAGGGAGTAATGTGTGACAACTTCTGGCAGAAATACTCTTGCTGTCTCACCAGAAGGGAATTTGATTCTAGGGCCTCTTTGATGAGCTCCTCAGTAGTGGGAATGTTCTTGTATCTTTCCATGGATTGCTGCATTTTCCAGAGTTGAACGTTTTTGGCCAATATATCAGCCTCATGGCTTATTTTTAGGATCTCCATGTCTTGTTGCAATTGCTTTAGTTGCTCCACCACCTGAATGTTTGTGCTTGCTTTCTCTGCCATGAGCTCTTATTCCAGCTCTGCAATTCTCTCCTCTTTCTCCCCTATTAGAGTAGAGACCTTAGTAGCCTTGTCCAAAGTGGCCAATGCGTATGCTTCCATGAACTGTGATAGTCTAGTCAAGTTCTCGGCCAGATTGAAAGGAATGTCCTTCCAGGCAATGTCCATGAGCTCGTTTCCAGGTGGGAATTCAGGTGCATCTACCCTTCTCCTTTTTCTTTGGCTTCTAACTACAACCTTGTGGAGAGGGCTATAGAACACATCAACTGGAGGTATTTCAGTCACTTTGAGAACAATATCAGATGTGGGAAAAGCAGGGATAATTTCAGTATGCTGGGACGTTGTTGCTTGTTCCTCCATAGGTATAGATTGTTCATCGACAGACCTGGGCTCTGTATATTTATGGACATGCGGAGGAGTTTTTCATTCCTTTGTTTCTTGGGCATTTGAGGCTCTGGGAGTGCCTTGCAATTTTTGATTAAACTGATCCCACTCTTGCTCCAAGCTACTACCTTTGGTCTCTGAACTAATTTCTGTAGCCGAGGTTCTCATCGCTTGCTTCTCAGCTGACTTCCTACTGGACTCAGCTGTCTTGTCGGCATCTTGGGGCTTCCCTATGTCTCATGTTTTCACAGTGTTTACCTGAGCATCTATTTGAGAGCTAGTACCTCCACTATCAACAATGACGCTTGGAGTAGACTTATCCTCAAGTTTTAATAGATGCATTGGGATCACCTGGAGCCTCTCATCTCTAAATTCCTAAAATCTTTAAAAATATTCAGGTTTCAGATTCACTTTTTCCCATTCAAATGCTTGTTCAAAGAATATGGATGATTGTAATAAATCCTCTAAATAATTATCATCATGATTGTATGGCTTGAGATTTACTCCAGTAGTGACATTATATGCCACTTTGTTTGGATCAAATTGCCTCTTAGGCAATGTATGAAGCCCGAGGGCTTTCATATGTGTTGATTCCTTAGTGGCATGAACAAAATTGGCTAAGCAAAAGAACCACATTTGACAGGGAAAATGGTCCATAATGACTTCTTGTTGTCTTTGAGTACTTTAGTTAGGCCCTTTCACATAGTCCCATAGGAAATCTCTCTTGCTAATAAATTATCAGAAACATATAAAGGAAGGACGTGTGGATCAACTGTGCTACCAAAAACCTTAATATAGGTGAACCACTCTTCAATCAAATACTTGCCGATAGTAAGCAGGTCTGCTACAGCTTCTTGGGAAAACCTAGGGGCTTTCTTATTGAAAATCATTTGATGTAGGGGCAACACAACAACATGGATTATATTTTAGAAGTGAGGTGTGTAATGTGATTCCCATATTTGTTTATGACTGAGATGGATTGGGTAAGGATCTTGTAAGGTCCATTTCCAACCCATGGTTGGAAATGTTGTGCAAAAATAGATAGCATCCATAATGTAGGCACTAAAATAGAATAGAGGGAGGTTATCTGAAAAGGAGGCTTTCTTCTGTCGATATTGTTGGTGTCCAGGTATGGGAAAATTATTCACCCCCTTTCCTAGTTTAACTTATCAATCCGGGTGTGTATTCTTTTCAAGGTAACACACAAGGTATATGCAGGGGCAAGGTTCCAATCTATCATCGACCAAGGTTTTGCGATTACAAAATCAAAGAATTGTTGTAACAAGGATAAAAACTAAAGTGCAGAACTTAAACAAATGCATTCACAGTAATATAAAGAAATCTGTAACGGAAATCAAGAAATACACGAAGTAATGAACAACACACATAACAAGAAAATACACAACACCTGATTAGAAGAGTGGGCCCAACTCTCTGATCAGGGTTGTGTTACTCACAGTGAAAGATATAAGAACAGAAAGGGTTGTACTTTATTAATCTGAGAAATGTTGTTACAATATAGATCAGGGTCTAGCTAACCCCTCATATAGGAATGACTCGTCTTTTATACAGTACAAAGGGAATTAACATCTCTCCCCAAAACCTAGCAACTATATGCCCAAAGATATACATTAGTTCAACACAGCACCAACACTGAGAGAGCAAGAACAGAAATGATCCAAAACGGGTTGAGAACAACAACAAACTGGTTATGTTGTTTTTTCGTGGTCGATCAACTGCTGTGAATCACGGAATTGCTATGATATGTCATGAGGTCAACGTCTGTGCTCCAGAATCAACGGTCATAACGTGTTTTAGTGGTTCACATAGGAAAAACCATCATGAATCTACTTTATTAATAAAATATTCCAAGAGACGAAGAAAGTGGAATTACCTCACAGTTTTAGCATAGTAAGTATATGAGAATGAATACAAAAAGGATGAGAAGAGGAAAGGAATTGCAGGAAAAAGATAGGTTGATTTTGTGCCCAACATCTCCCCCCAACTAGCCTTCTGCATGCCCTCATGTAGCTCACCGCCTCTGTAGGTCTGGATTGGATAGGCCATGGGCTTCATGGAGCTAGGCGAGATCGTATTCCTCGGCCATTTCTATTCCTGGAACCTTAAACCCTTATGAGAGAAGAACTTCCTTCCACCAATAATTTGGTACATTATATGCGGGAGTGTAGTGCTCTGCTGGAAACCAAATGACATAGTATTGAAACCGAATTCCCATCCACCGGACCCCACATGTTTAGATGCATGCCACATATCTTGCCACCCTACTGAGTACTCGTGCAAAATTTGGTGCTCCAAACGGTTTTTTGTTCCAAACAGACGTGGGTGACATCATCCACCTTTTTTGGCAACTATCAAGGGCCTCATCTTGAAACGTGACTAATTGCTTGATAGAGAGATCAATGCACCACTTTTGTGTCTTCAGCATCCGTTCCCTGTTCCCTGCACTTTGTAAAAAAGTGTGTGCTTATTGTACATAGTCACTGATCGCTTGTGCTCTCCTCTTGCCATAAAAGGCTTCGTGACTTGATTTGACTCAAACGTATTAGAAGCCTTATGCCAACTTATCTAATTGAGAGTGTAAGAGGTGAGGGCCCTTAAATGAATGTACCCCACATATGGGACGAGATTAAATTCTCTATCAACACGCAAAAGATACCCATGCATGTAAAGCTCACTAATCAAATGTTGAGTTTGCAAATCACGGGCCCTCAATATCTGGAGGAACTATACACCATCCTCAATTTTGTGACTAATTTCTTTCTTGATGCTTTCCAAACAGAAGAAAAGAAAATGCTCATGCAAAAATAAAGCATAACCAGAAGTAGGAGGGCGGCATGCCATCACCTCCTATGCTAATTTGAGCATTTGTTCTTTTTTGGCTTTCAATTCTGCCACTTTCCCTTCCAGTTGCTCCACCTTGAGTTTTTGCTTTGCATACCTCAATCGCATTATATCTATATGCTCGACATATTCGAAGATAGTCATGGTTGCTCATTCTTGGGCTCTCTTCACTTCATTATGATATTGCATTGTGGTGGATTTCCAAGTTTGTACTTCAACCGTCAAGGAAAATTCACGGCCTTCGAACAAATACTCAATAGGGTCTGTTTGAGTGGCAACAGAGGTTGTTTCCACTTCGTCTACCTGTGTCTCTGCTTCAAACATCGTGGCTTTGGGCTTCTTAGCCAGCCGCTTATATTTCTTCACCTGTTTCTTTAACTGGTGTACCTGCCTTCTCAGCCTCTTAACCTCTGTTTTAAGCCACATTGTTTCCCTAAATTGTAGCTGATATTTATGCTTAATAGGAAGCCTCCATTTCTCACACAACTCTATCCATTATTATTTGACCACCACCTCATTTGGTACTGTAGTCAGTTCGATAGGTGGTGGATTACTCAAGGGAGTATCCACAGGTTTAACCAATGAGGATGCTCTAATTGGTTCCTCTTCCTTGGGTGCAATTTATTCCTCATTGACCCCTACCTCGACTCACTGTGAAGCTATCTCAGTAGGTGGTAGGCTCACTTGACGGGTATCAATCGGTGTTTCAGCCAACATATCCCTTCCAGGTTCCCTTGTCTCAGAAACACTTGTCTCTTCCTCTCTTCTAGGTTCCTGGGAAAGGTCTCTCTGGAAATCTGCGGCCAACTGACTTGTGGTAGTTGGTCCCTTGATTGACCCATCAAACTTAAAGATAGGAGGAATGGAAACATCCTCCTCTGTGCATTGCAGAGAGAAAGACACCCTCACCCCTCTCGAAATGGAGAAACAAGAGGGGAATTGAAAGAATTTTCTACTTGGTCTATCCTGGCCCCGGCTGTGACCTCAAGCTCTCTCCCTCTGTCTGCAACATCTCTGTTCTAGGTTGAGATCTTTGTTTGTGTAGTCCCCATTCCAAGGTTGACGTTGGTTCTTATGGAGCAGCGTCAGTCTCAGGATTCAATTCCTCTGTAATTTCCAGGCCTGGTTGAGTTGATGGTGGTTCTTGTGTAACACCACCCTTCGTATCCAGCAATTCTTGGGAAGATGATGCTAGCACTATTTCTGGTAGCACAACATTGATAAAAATGGACTCTTGTATCATTATGTCAACTCCATCCATTATGCCTATAGCCTCTCCTTTTGTTGGCCCCACAGTTCTTTCAGCTTCGGGCCCCTCTCATCCTGGTCCATCTTCCTCCATTGGTTCCACGGTCGAGGGTGGTTCTTGTAGGACACCCCCGGCCATAATGTTAACAAATTCTTCCACCTCAGCCTGCTGTGGTACCTCTTCTCTTGTTACAGTGCTGCCGATTTGTTCCACTGGCTCCATAGTTGAGGCTAGTTCTTGTGGGACAACCTCGGTTGTGGTGCCTGCAACCTTTTCTATATCGTCTCCTTGCTGTAGCACTTCTTCTTCCATTGGTTTTGCAGTCGAGGATGATTCTTGTGGAGCAACCTCAACTATCCTTTCTGGTTCAAGCTCCTGATTTTGTTCTAGTTCCTCGCGTTCCATCTCCATTTATTCTGGTTCTTCTTGGTCTACATATCCATCCTCTGCCCTAGGCTCTTCCTCCATCGCTTCCATCTCTTCTTCTCTAGCAGCTATAGTAGCTACTATCTCTTCCTCTGTAGAATCCCAAAATTCTTCCCATAGGATTTGAAATTGATCGATTGCATGCATGACTAACAACCAAACCAGCCCATGGTTGGTAATGATTTCTGCAACTTTTCATGAATTCCGAAAAAATTGCACCATCAGCTGGAGACTTTGTAATAGGAAGTAAGGCATATTCATTTGACTATGGAAACCGGAGGTGAGCCAATAATATGAAATGATATTTAAACACAGTGGCATACTTCCCCTCACAGGTTATGTATCTTATTACAAAACCTGCTATCTCACCCCATGGGTGTGGTAATGAATTCCAGTCATACCCTTGGCGTTTTTGAACAACATTCTCTCCGCCTTGCAAAAATGCTTTGGGGAACTCTGGGAGGGAGGTTCTTCGTGAAAACCATCTCTGTCCTTTCTGGGGTAGCCCACTGACCTCTGCAATGGCTTCGTCTGTAATAGGGATTTCTCTCCCCTGGACCTAAGAGCTCCCTTCCTCTAAATTGAGTGAAAATTCAATCGCAATTGCCTCGTTAAACCCCTGCAACCTGTCGAGGTAGACATTCCACCATGCGTTTCCAAAAACTTGCCATACTTTCCGATTATTTCAGACCATTTTCGTATCCTGCGACTCATGGCGCACAACCAACCCACCCATCTCTGTAGGAACGAGATCAACTCAATGGATATAGTCGGCTGGTAGGGGGAGAGTAACAACAATCCAAACTGATGACGATGATAATATTAGCATGGTGGCCGCGGGGTAAAATATTGGTAACAATGACTGGTACACCTCGAAAAACACAACAAACAATGTTAGGGTATGGCAGTATAGATGAATGATTATGGTGATTGAATGCGTTGTACTGGGGAAATCACTGATAAGGTTTTTGGCATATGATTTCAAATTGCAATGCATCGGAATCAAAATTACAAAATCGTGATATTTTTTTATTTCCGTTTGCATTAGATTTGGTAATGATGTGATATAATTACAATTTTAGGTACGTCGTCGTTTATTTGTGACGGGACCAGTCTCTTTTTGGAATATTTTAATTAAATCTGTAAGAGTCAGTGAAGGTGTACCTGGCGACCTACTTAGCGGTAGAGTAACAACAAAAATAATCGGTGAAGTAACAATGACAGTGGAGTAACAACAACGGTGGAGTGATAGCACCGGCGGGGTGACAACACCGATGGAGTAACAACACTGGTAGAGTAACAACAACTGTAGAGTAACAACACTGACGGAGTAACAACAACGACAGAGTAATAGCAACGACGGAGTAACAGCACTGCGGAGTAACAACAACAACAGAGTAACAACACCGATGGAGTAACAACAACAAAGAAGTAACAACACCAGCGGAGTAACAACAATGGTGGAGTAACAACACCGGCAGAGTAACAACAACAGTGGAGTAACAACACTGAAAGAGTAACAACAATGGTGGAGTAACAGCACCAGTGGAGTAACAACAACGGTGGAGTAACAGCACGAGCGGAGTAACAACACCGACTATTACTCGAAAAATTTCTTGGTTTCTCCTCATCATGATTTGGTTCTTATTCCTGTAAAAGACAAATAAGTAAGTAGTAACAACATAGTATATATATGTGTGTATATATATATATATATATATATATATATTTTAACAGAAGGCAGAGAGAGTATCCTCTACACCAAAGGCCATCAAACCAGATGTATTAGAAATATGTTTGATGAAGGCATCCTTAGAAGTTGGATGGTGGTATAACTTCAGACGGTGTCCGTTCACTAGGAAGGAAGTATGATTTTCATCTACTGTAACTAGTATGACTGTTCCATTGTCGAATACAATTTCCACTTCATAGGGTCCCATCCAACGAGTGTGAAACTTTCCTTTAAAATCTTTGAACAGGGAGTCATAGAGCAATGCCTAGTCTCCTGTATGAAACACCTTTTTCTCGATAAATTTATCATGCCATTTCATCCTTTGCTGTTGGATAGCAGTAGTTTTCTAGACAACTATTGAACGAATCTCATCTAACTCATTGAGCTGCTCCAGTCGGTGTTTCTAGGCCTCTGATAAGTCTAACCCCACCTCTAAATCCGTTATGAGCGTACTGATCTCGAACTCTACTGGAAACAAGGGGTATTTCCCATAGACTAGCTTAAATGGTGAAAACCTAGTTGTATTCCACCATGTCGTCCTACACGCCCAAAGAGCTTCTGGAAGTTTCTGCAACCAATCTCGACGATTACTTGCTACAGTTTTTTTCAAGATATTTTCCAATACCTTGTTTGTACTTTATACCTATCCATTCGCTTGGGGATGGTAAGGAGTTGTCACTCTATGTTTAACCCCTTATTTCTGCTTAAGCCTCCCTATCATGTGGGATGTGAACTGTGCTCCTCCATCTGAAACAATTTCTCTTGGGGTACCATATCGGGCAAAAATCTCTTCAAAAAGGAAATCTGTAACCACCTGTTCTATTGCTTTTGCAACATCTTTGTTTTCCACCCACTTAGTCACATAATCAGTGGAGACCAGGATGTGAACTTTCTGGTGAGAAGGTGGGTTGAATGGCCCAACGAAATTGATGGCCCACTTCTCAAAAGGTTCAAGGACTATCTGGGGTTGTAATGGCATTTCATCCGATTTCCTAGGTTGTCCCATCCGCTGACAGTTGTCACATCTTTGGACATAATCTCTAGCATCACGAAAGATAGAAGGCCAGTAGTATCCCATTTGTAGCACCTTGTGGCCTATTCTTTTATTTGTAAAATGTCCTCCACAAGGTCCATCATGGGTGACCTTCAATATCTCATAGATATCATCCTCTGATACAAAACACCGAATCTGTTGATCAACCCCTGTATGAAAGAGGTATCATGCCATCCATGAATATTGGGTACTATGATGAATAATTTTCCATTGATCCTTATATGACAAATGACGAGTCACCTTCCCTGTAGCAAGATCATTAGCAATATCTACATACCACGAAGTGTTAACAGAAATTGCAAAGAGATATTCATCTGGAAAGCAATTTTCAATAGGTGTACCTTCAGCATTATTTTCTAACCTAGACAGAAAATCAGCAACCACGTTGTCCTTCCCTGGTTTATCTACTATAGTAATGTCAAATTATTGAAGTAGAAAAAGCCATCTTGTAATACAACCAGGGGTAATGGGTTTATTCGTCAGATACCTGATAGCTGCATGATAAGTATGTACAAAGGTGGGGTACCCAGTAATATAGTACCAGAACTTGTTGATAGCGTAGATGACAACAAGGAATTATTTTTTAGTCACTGTGTAGTTTAACTCAGCAAGAGCCAAGTTCTTACTAACATAGTAAACTGCATATGGTACATTATCCACTTGTTGCCCCAAAACTGCCCCAACTACTGTTTGAGAAGCATAAGCCTGAATATGGAATGGTAATGCCTAGTCTGGCCCTCTAAGGATCGGAGTGCTATAGACCAATTCCTTGATCTTCACAAAGGCTGCATCATAGTCATCTGTCCACACAAAGTTTGCATCTTTTGTGAGCAATTGAAAAAGCAAATGTGCTATTTTAGCAAAATTTTCTATAAAGCACCTGTAATAACCAACACAACCGATAAAGGTACGTACCTGTGTGCGTGTTTTTGGTATTGGCTGGGTCCATTCAGATTCCTGTAGCTGAAAGCAAGTGTCCTAGGACTATTCCTTCATTCATCATCATATGGCATTTTTCTATACTTAAAGAGACATGCGTTTGCTTGCATCTTTCAAGAAATTTTTCTAGCTTCCCCAACGCTTCCTCAAATGAATCCTCATATCCCGTGAAATTGTCCATGTAAATCTCAACACTATCATCCATCAGATTAGAGAAAATCCCTAAATTTCCCTTTGGAATGTTGCAGATGCATTACAGAGACCAAATGGGAGGACCCGATATGTGAATGTCCCCCAAGGGCATGTGAAAGTGGTCTTATCTTGATCATCAGGAGCTATTTGGATCTGGTTGTACCCACTAAATCTGTCTAGGAAGGAGAAAAAATTCTTCCCAACCAGTGTATCCAAGACTTGGTCAATGAATGGTAACGAAAAATGGTCTTTCTGTGTTGCCTTATTCAATTCTCTATAATCCACACATATCCGCCATTTACCGTTTTTCTTAGGGACAATTACCAATGGGGAAACCCATTCGTTGTCTGAAATGGGGTGGATAAATCCCACGTCCAACAGCTTTTGAAGCTCTTCCTTGACAATGTTTTTCAGAGCAAGGTTCGTTCTCCTCTGGGGTTGCCTCATAGGATGATAATACTCCTTAATGTATATATGATGGGTGCATATATTAGCAAGAATCCCCTTCATATCTGAGTAGTCCCAGGCAAAATCTTCTTTGTGTTTCCTAAGAACATCCAAGAGTTTTTTCTTCTGGGACTTTGACAGATTTGGATTGATATTCAGGGTTTTTTGTAGTTCTATTTCCATGGAAATATTGTCACGGGGCACATTTGTAGGTAGCTCATCAAATCCATCTACTGTTCCAATACTTTCGTGTGTCTCGTAGCTCAAGACGGACTCCACGATTTGCAGATTTAAATCTCAAACAGAACAGAGATCACTAATAAAATTATTAATGGTGTCATCTTCCGTCTCTATTTTCAGCTAGAGGTCCTATCCAATTGTAAGAACTGGTCTTAACTCCTCATTTTCCAATTCAGACCCTTTCTTGGGTAAAGATTTCTTGCGACCTGATGGTTTTGCTGATGGGTTAGGTTCTGCAAGAGGATATAACGCTAAATTCTCAGTTTTTTGTCCATTTGAAATGACCGTATGTCCAGACCGACACCCAATATAGGCATCTGCGGTTGCCATCCGCAATCTTCCCAGAATCAGGGGATGGCTTCCAGCTGGGGATTGCGTTTGTAGTACTAGGAAGTCCACAGGGTAGTGCCACGAATCAACCAAAATTGTGCTATCTTCTAACTTCCCTACCAGTTTTACTGTAGATCAATCTGCCAGCTCTAACACTGTAGGTGTGTGTTTCAAGTTACGAATACCTAATGCATGCATAGTTTCAATAGTGATGACATTTATGGCAACACCCAAATCTACCAGTACATTTGGAATTTCTAACCCCATTAATTTGCATGGTTAAAATTGGGTTCCTGGGATCCCCATACTTTATAGGCATGGACCTTCCCATCATAAAATCTGATAGCTTCCCCATTACATGAATAGTGAGCAGGGCTCTTGATTTCTTTTTAGGCTTCTTAACACAATATTCCCTAAGAGTTTTTCTATATATAGGTACGTCCCTCATAGCATGCAATAGGGGAATCTTGACAAATAAATTTTGTAACTCCCCTAATAAGTCAAACTTGGCTTGAGGGATTTGTTTACTCAAAGGCAACCTTTCAGGATAGGGCAGTTCAGCTTGGTGTTTTTGAGTAACTAGTGGTTGAGGAGGTGTATGCTTTTTGTTGACTCGGTTTGATTCCTCTTCAACCATTTCTGGTTCCTTTTCCTCACTATCAATTTGTTCAATGATAACTGGTGAGTGTTGAGCATCTACTGTCCACCTAGATCGTAGATTCATCTCATAAAATTCTGCGGTAGAGATGCTGTACGAAGGTAGGTTGAGGGTTTCAGCTTGTTGAGCCCCTTTATTGTTAGGATTTAGATTAGGTTGGATGGAAAGTTGGGGACAAACATGCTCATTACCAGGAGTCACATTAGAGGGTAACTAGAGTTGCTGTTGTGGCATTGAATGGGGAAACTTCCCATGAGGAGAAGGTGCCTGCTAGTTCGGAGCCCACAAGGAACTTGAACTAGCTTGAGGAGCCTATTTTTTCCAAAGTGGAAACTGGTATTGGGGCCACATGGGCGGATAAGGCATGGACTGGGGACCCATATTAAAATTACTAAAATATTGAGATGGATCTAGAAACATACCTTGATTTCCCATTGACAGCTGAGATTGCCATGGCTTTTTAGGTCCCATAAAGTACAACTACTCCATCTCTTCGCCTGTCCCTTGAAAAACTGCTTTCAGTCCTGGCATGGATGGGCATGAACTTATCGCGTGATTCAACTCATAGATTGTACACTCCTCTACAAATTTTAATGGACATCCCCTCTGTGGGTGTTTCTTTCTGCACGTTGGGAAAATATAGCCATAGTTCTTTCCAATTCTAACTATTTCTGTTTTACCTGCAGCATGTCTATCTATTCAGACAAGGTACTCAGGATATCAGTCCTCAGGTTGTCTAGTAGATTTCCAATTTCTACTTTTGTGACACCTCCACCAGATATTTTTGTTGATAGAATCCCTTGTTTATTCCTTGCAATTCCCCTTGAGAATTGGATGCATAATTCGTAGATGGTGTCAAACTTCTCCTTTGATATATCTCCCTTTCCGACTATATTTAACAATTCGAAAGAGTCCTCTCGAAAGGCCCAAAGAAGGATAATTTTCAAAATGTCCTTATCCAGGTCAGAGTGACCTGATCTCTACAATGTGTATTTAAATTGCTCCACACAGTCTTCCATATTTTTGTCCTCTTTCTGTGTAAACTTGAAAAGTTCTTCCTTAATATCCCGTGATTTACAATAATCCTAGTATTTCTCCAAGAAAGCAGTTTTCATCTCCTCCTATGTTGTGATAGTCCTTCCCCCAAGACCCATAAACCACCACAGGGCTGTCCCTTTTAGTGTAGTAGGGAAGATTTTCAATTTCTGAGCATCCGTTATATAATCATATCCCTGACACACAATGTCAAATTCAAACAAAAACGTGTCGGGGTCTTCTGAAGTAAGCCCATGGAAGCTAGGTAAAGTTGTTAAAGGAATGGGCTTTGTTGGTACACCAGTCCCAAGATCCCCAATTGGGAAGTCAATAGTAGAGGTTGTAGGTGCCATGAATATCCTCCAATACTCACTGGGGATTTTGGCAGGCTCCATAGGAAGGGCTCTTATCATAGGGATTTGAGTTGCCTTAACAATGCTTCCTCTATCCCTTGGTGATAGGAATGTCCCTACAAATTCTTCCTTCCTGTTACAGTGGCTTGACCCTTCATACCTCCTTTTTGCAAGTTCTTCTTCCCTACTGGGATGGACTGTTTCCTCGGATGCTTTACTTGCAACTTCTTCTTCTTCTGTTACAAGCAACGGTACCCCTTTATCAAGTGCACTGTCGCTTGTCTCTCCGGTTGCTGGAAGGATCTGTTGTATTGAATTAGCAGGGGGTGCTACAAACAACACTGTTTAATCTACAGATTGTCCCTCAGATCTTGTCCGCGCACCTGGTCTCATGGCTACATGGGAAAATGCCTCTAATTCAACTTTTATAATGATTTCCTCAATATGAGTATTCCTTCCCAAATCTTGGCCTCCGTTCTTTGGGACTCTCCCTCTGCCCCTCTTATTTGGCTCTCTGTTCATGCAAATTGATATGACGAAAGATGTTGATACCAAATCTCAGTGCCCAAGACTTGGAGTAGGGCATCAAAAGACCGTTCCCTCCCCAGGACAAGAGATCACATTGAAAGGAAAACAACTAATGTCAAAGAAAATAGGAACCTAGGGTTCAGGGCCTAGAGCAGGACGTCAAAGGATTCCTCCCTCCCTAGGACAAGAAGCCAAACAAGAAAATAACACACATGCAAGAAAACCTAACACTTCAATACCTAAAGTAGGGCGCCAAAGGGCCCATCCCTCCCTAGGGCGAGAGATTGGATTTCTTAAAACCAAAACAACAAAGATACTGGAAAAATATAAGCTCGGGCCTAGAGCAGGGTGTCAAAGGACTCCCTCCCTAAGATAAGAGATTTCAACTAATAAAAATAGGAAAATAGTAAAAGCACAAAACAAAAAGAATACCTACGCTTAGGAACAAGAGCAGAGTGAGAAATCTCGTTCTCCCCCTAGGACAAGAGATTGACCCTCTGGTTGATACATATCATGTCTTGCACCTTGTTAGCCTCCCCGGCAATGACGCCAAAATGTTGGTGTCTAGGTATGAGCAAATTATTCACCCCCTTTCCTACATTAACTTAGCGTATTCTTTTCTAGGTAACACGCAAAGTATATGCAAGGGCAAGGTTACAATCTATCATCAACCAAGGGTTCGTGACTACAAAATCAAAGTATTGTTGTAACAAGGATAAAAACTAAAGTGCAGAACTTAAAAAAAGGCATTCACGATAATCTAAAGAAATCTGTAACAACAATCAAGAAAGACATGCAGCAATGAACAACACACATAACATAAAAATACACAACACTTGATCAGAAGAGCGGGCCCAACTCTCTAATTAGGGTTGCGTTACTCACAGCAAAAGATAGAACAACAAAAAGGGTTGTACTTTATTAATATGAGAAATGTTGTCACAATATAGATCAGGGTCTAGCTAACCCTTCGTATAGGAATGACCTGTATTTTATACAGTACAAAGGGAAATAACATCTCTTTCCAAAACCTAGCAACTATATGCCAAAAGATATACATCAGTTCAACATAGCACCAACGCCGAGAGAGAAAGAACAGAAATGATCCAAAATGGGTTGAGAACAACTGCAAATTGGTTATGCTCTTTTGTTGTGGTCGATCAACTATTGTGAATCACGGAACTACTGCGATATGTCATGAGGTCAACGTCTGTACTCCAGAATCTGTGGTCATAACATTAATAGTTTGTAGATTTTTATGGAGTGGTTTCTAAGAGACTGAATTCGGATATTCCATAGTGTTCATCATTTTTATTTGTCGACGTTTCGAGTCTAGACCAAGACTCATCATCAGGACTGATATACAGAGAAGAGAAAAGCGAGTAATAAATATGGTGTAGGAGGGCTGTTGAGTTGATAAGCCGACCTTTTCAGTAATATTTAATCCTATTTCTATTTTATAATATTATCATGTTATATTTATTGAATGTATTACATGCGTTATTTTATGTTATTATATTATTTTTATTTATATTTTTTCATATTTATTTATTATATACTAGTAATTAATATTATTGTACTGATATTTTTTTTTCTTTTATTTATTTTGTTATAACTTTTATTTTTATTTTATGCTAATGTTTGCTGATCTATATATATATTTTTTTTTTTTAATTTTTTAATTCTATTAATTATTATTATTTTTAATTATTATGTTTAATAATTATAATTAATTTAAAGCTTAATATATATATATAATTAATAATTTATTTTTATAATATTTAATTTCATTTTATTTTTTATTTATTATTTAATTCATTATTATTATATTTATTTTTTATTTTTTTTTTTACTTTTTTATCTTTTTATTTCATTTATTTTCATTTTTATTAATGTATTCAATTTTTTCTTATTGAATTATTTTATTTTGTTATATAATTAATTGTATGATTATTTTCTCTAATGTCTCTATGGTAATTTATTTATCTTATATATATTTTTTTATTGTATTATTTTTATATTTATATATTTAATTTATATAATTAATTTATAATATTATATATATATCTATATATATATATAACCCCTCACATATCTACTTCATTAATTAAATATGCCAAGAGACGAAGAAAGGGAACTACCTCGCAGTTTAGCATAGTAAGTATATTAATGAATACAAAAAGGGGTGAGAAGAGGAATGGAAATGTAGGAATAAGATAGGATGATTTGGTGCCCAACAAATATTCGATAATTGTGGGCTAGTTTGTCAAATAGGATGGAATACCAATTCATGATATGGGAACACATGCATCAATCAGAGGAATCCATTCTATTCTAAATTACTTCCAAAGTTCTTGTGCGTCCAATAGCATCACAAACTGTATCAACAAAGATAGGAGCCATCTCTGTAAACTCAGCTTCAACAATGGTCTGTTTGTTTTGTTTCTGCATCACCTTTCTTAGTGACATGCCTTTTGTCGCTTGCCTGAAATAGACAAGATATATCAGCACAGATGATATCTAGTAATTAAGATTGAAAGCTCTTGTGAAATGACTTTGGATTGTGAGAAATGTTTTAATGAGATACTCGATTACAACTACCCATAACCAGCAAAATGATTATCCTTCCTCGGGCCGCTAAATATTTAATAACCTGTCAGCTCATTTGTTTTGGTATTTAAAACATAATTATTCCACATGTTTTACCAGACTTATTCGCGCATCACGGTCTTAAAAGGGATACAGTATAGCACTATCGAATGTATTAAGAAAAATGTGATTGCGAGGATCGCAATATCACATTTTGCAAATCATTTGTGGTTGTTTTAATGGCATGGTCAAGTTTCTTGTGAACTATGCGAAGTGCGAAATGCGATTGATAAATGACAAAGTGATGTTATCGTAGTGGGAGACTTAAGCGCATTTCACAATTTTGTAAAGGTTTTTTAACATGGTCATGTGTAAAAGTGCGATTTGCGATTAAAATTTCATCCTTAGTTAGTTTTGCAAGGTTTTGGTAGGAATCTTAGAGTTAGGGTTTTATTATCCTAAGCCTAAAAATTTAAAAGGGTCCCCATTTACAACTCTAAGCCTAGCTATTGTTTGTTGCAAATGGGGGGGTTGTTTCATAGTACAACAATTGGTAATTCACTTGGGAGAACCAGTTTCTCTGAGTAGTTTTATGAAATTTCTAAAAACTTTCAAAGTAATTACGGTTATAATAATAATAATTACTTGAGTTATAAGGTAAACGACATGTATCTAGAATCATCATTACTTACTCAACTTATTTACTTAATTACTTTACTTTTGTAATGATAGAAGTATCAACATTTGCATCAGCCAATAAAGTTTAAAGAAATATAGTAGGTGTATTTTGCAAATTAGTTTTTTGGAGTTTACTCATTTATCACTGATAGAGCCTCTGCTGCCAGCAGGCGTTCATAGCCTCGATAGGGTTATATTTTAACCAACAATGATTCATTGTCCCATTTGTACGAATTTTCAAATTTCAAAATGATATTCACTTGGATTGAATCTGACTTGGACCTTGTCCCCTTTTTCCTTTTTTTTTTAATGTAATCTTGCTCTTTTTTGGTTTCTTAAAAGACATTGTCTAGGCGTGGTAACTGACTAATGACAATGCCATTCATTGGTTGTATCTAAACTGAACAAGATGGCTCTTGATGAGACCCCTTGTCTTTTGATCGAGGAGACCATTAGCTATTACCCTGTTTGGTATGTAGTGTTGGTAATATCAGTTTAATCACTTCCCTATGAACATGGTAAACAAGCTCGTAATGAGACTTTTCACCTTTTAAGTTTTGCATAATTTTGAATTACACTCTGAAAAAGTAAACTTTTAACAAATGGGGTGGATCATTGGCTCTTTTGAGAGTTTTGGATGATAATGATAGAGTTTTTAAGATGTTGATCTACAAAAATCCTTATTAGATTAAAGATTCTTTTCTGGACTGATAACAAAACCTTCATAGTCTATAAAGATAAGAGTTTGTATTGTAAAATAAATGTTTTAAGCAAGGTCAAGTCTTTCCAAAAAAATCAAGTTTAATTTAGTACTCAAATGTCCTAATTATTCCTTTAACTCTTACTTTCTTATAAAAGCGAAAAAAGAAGAAATGTTATCAAAGATTTTATTTTGAAAAGCCAAAAGTAAATACTATTTGACCATTATTTATCTAGAAAGCAATATGTTACAAAATTGGAAGAGGTTATCTCCTAGGAGAAGTACTTTTTCAAAATTTTCCCATTGAAGGGCAACGAATCCTTCTTACCTAACAAGTCTTGCAAAAGAAACGCTGACTGTCTAATAAGTTTTTCAATGATCTGAAAAGGGCCAAGCCATAGTCTTTGGAATTTGGTACATCTACCCTTTTCCTTGTGTGCTTTGTCCCATTTCAAAACCAAGTCACCTACTTCAAGATTTTTATGAAAGGCAGAAGTTGTGTCAAAAGAAGCTTTGACTAATTGTTGATGATGGAAGTGGGCTGCTTTAGCCTTTTCTCTTTCTTCTTCAAGCTCAAGAATTTGAAATTGTCCAGCCTATAGAGAAGATGAAGGGTTTTCATCAATAAATTGTACTAGGGCAAGATATGGGATTGCTATGTTTGTGGGAAGAAAAATAGAGGCTTTCTAAGTAATCTTGTCTACCCATAGAGCAAAGTTAATGCTTTGTGCCAATTCCTGTGATTTTGATCAATAGTCCTTTTGATAATTCTAATTAGGTTCTTATTTTTTGATTCTGCTAATCCATTACCTTGAGGATAATAATTGGCTAAATATTTCAACTTGAAACCTCGCTTAAGAGAAAATTCTACCATTGTATTTCTAGAAAAGTAAGATGCATTTTCAAACATTAAAGCTGAGGGTAAGCCAAACCTAGTAATTATGTAATGATCAATGAAATCTGTAATATTTTATGTATTATCTATCTTTAATGGGACAAATTATACCCACTTAGTAAAGTAATCAATAGTTGTAAGGATGTACCTATGATGTTTGCAAGAGTATGGAACAATCTCACCAATTATGTCTAATCCCCATTGTTCTAATGGTTGTTGGATGTTAACTGGTTGTAAAGGGAATGCTGGCCTTCTTTCTCTTATGGCTATATTTTGACAAGTTTTTCACTTCCTTGCATATTCATGCACATCTTTAAATATCGTTGGAAAATAATACCCTGCATGTAGGATTTTGTGGACTGTGGTATTTCCTCCAAAATGTCCTCCAACTGGCCCATCATGTAATTCCTGCATGACCCTTTCGGCTTCAGGTTTCTCTAGGCATCTCAGCAATACTGAATCATAATTCTTCCTAAACAATACATCATTGACTAGCTCATACTGATTTGGTTTCAATCTTAGAGCTGGATTTGTTTTATAATTAAGATGCGTAGGAGCATATCCATTCTTTAGATAAAATTTCAAATCAACATATTATGATTGCGTCTCATTGAGGCTTACCTCTGATATTTGTACTTCATTACCTTGATATTCTTTTGGTGGTAACTGGGAATATCCTGTTAACATCCTGCAAAAACCTTGGCCCCTGACAATTTCAATTGACTGGATTTCTACATTATATTCTTGGAGTGCAGTTACCCAATTAACTCTTTTCTCCCCTGGTTCTCTTTGGATCAATAGTTTTCTTAATGCAGGGTAGGGAACAATTATCTTTGTATGGGTTTTAAGAAGAAAAGGTTTGAAATGTTTCAAAGTTTTAAAAACAACAAATGCTTGTTTCTCTACAGCCAAATAATTTAATTTAGCGCCTTGCAATTTAGAACTGAAAAAGGAGATGGGTGCCTCGACATTTTCATCATCTAGTTGTGTCAATACTGCTGCATATGATGTATTAGATGAGAAAGTATATAATACAAAATGTTTGAGAAAGTTGGGGTTGTTAATGAGGGAGAATTAATAATGGATTTTTTAATCAACTCAAATGACTCTCTTTCATCCTTGTTCCATCTGAAAACTACATTTTTTCTTATCATCGCTTGAAGGGGTAGAACAATTTGTGAAAAATCTGGGACAAATCTTTTTACAAAATTTATTTGTCCTAGGAATGATTGCATTTTTTTCTTGTTGTGTGGGAGGGAAATGTTTTCAATCTATTGGACTCTATCAGGATCAATGTAAATTCCTTTCTTTCATACATAAACCCAAGGAGTTTCCCTTTTGGTAAAGAAAAATAGGACTTTTTGGGATTTAAGGAAATGCCATATTTCTTGCATCTTTCGAAAATGTGTTTTAGGTCACTTAAATGATTGTTCCTATCCTTGGGATAGACTATGATATCATCCAAGTAAATAACCACCGATTTATTGATTAGACCTCTAAAAGAAATGTCCATAGCATGTTGAAATGTGGCACCCGAATTAATGAATTTGAAAGGAATCTTCTGATAGGCATATGTTCCCCACTTGGTCCTGAATGTTGTATTTAATCTGTCATCTGGATGCACAAGTATTTGATTATATTATGAGAATCCATCTAGAAAGGAAATTAATTCAAAACCTGCAACTGATTGTAATATCTGTTCCATGGTGGGCAAGGGAAAATTATCTTTTTGGCAAGCTTGATTTAGGTTTCTAAAATCAATACAAATCCTAATATTTCCGCTCTTTTTCCTTACGGGTACTATATTTGATACCCACTTAGAATATCTAACAAGGAAGATTATTTTGGCTTTCAGAAGCTTGTCCAATTCTGATTTTATTTGACTTTCAAGGTTTAGGTGAATTTTGTGAAGCTTCTGTTGAGCTGGCTTTTCATTTGAAGTCATGGGTATGGTATGTTGAATTATAGAGGCATCATAAGTTTTTAGATCTGCATAATCCCAAGCAAAAACGCCTTTATATGTCTTCAACAACTTGATGAATTATATTATTTCTTCAGATGATAGGCCTAGACCTAGGTTGACATTTTGAGGTTTTTCGTTTGACCCTAGGTTTACTACTTCAAATCTCAAAGTAGAAATTTGAGTTTTGGAGTTAGTAATTTTCTTAAATCTATCCTTTAGATCATAGAGATCTTCCATTTTAACCACAGACTTTGGGATTGGTTTATGATCATGATTAAGTTTTATTTCTAGATCATTATCATGTTCATCTATGATTTGTTCTTCATACGATCCCTCTAATGTAAGGAAATTAACTCTATCTGCATCATTGTTGAATACTCTCGAATTTGTTACATTGTCGGGAATTGACGACCTAAATATTAATTCTATTGAAAATCTGTTTGGACTAAAGTCTTCTGATTGTATAAGCCTGGATGCCACATTAGAAAGTAAGTCAGCACTTGCATTTTGTAACCTAGGGACTGAAATTATGTTGAAAGTAGAAAAATGAGAAGTCAATTTCTGAGCTAAAGATTGGTAGTGTTTAAGGTGCCTAGAGACACAATGAATTGTATTTCTCACCTGTTTCACAATTATCTCTGAATCACCATAGACTTGCAGGTATTTGACATTAAGATTGATGGCTTTATACAATCCTTGGATTAATGCTTCATATTCAATGACATTGTTATTGCACTAGAATTCAAGTCTGCAGGCTAGCATGGTTTTCTGTCCTTGTGGAATGATCAAAATGCATCCTGCACCTACACCGTCTTCTGATTTAGAACCGTCAAAATAGAGAGTCCAGAACATAGATTTTTTAGAAACTTTATCTACTAAATTTAGACCTTTTGAAGGATCCGTTTGTGAATTTTTTTTGATTTGGGAGACTACAACATTATCTAAAAAGGTAGACCTCTGAGAATTAAAGGATCCTAAAGAGGACTCGACTGAGTAATTTCCGATCATATTATTAGTGAAAGAAACATGTTCATTGCTTCCCTCAAGGCTAGTGACAGTGTTTTTCATGAATTTCTCTTGGTCTACCCTGATTTAGTTAGGTTTACCATTGTGTGGCAACCACATGTGAGACCAATCAGTTGCGAAATAACCATGCAAATTTTCAGACCAATCTCTACGGAGAATTAAACCGTAAAATTCAGGGATATTGGCCACTAGAATATCAATTATTTGTGAAACTTTTTGATTACATGAAAGCCTAATTGAAATTGAAGCTATTTCTCCAAGCACCTCGACTTTTGTCCTATCTAACTGAATTATGTGCACTATAGATTTTTGAGGTGTAATATTCAATTTGGTACACACAGCCCTTGGCATTATATTTGAGGAGGCTCCTGAATCAACAAGGCAGTTTTGAATGTTCTTGTTGAAAATTTCATAAGTGAGCAGAAAAGCAGGAACATGAGAAATAGACCTATCACAAATCATAACTAGATCTGAAGGATCTACCTTGTTTGAGGATGAGGGATGTTTTCCCATGTTGTAGGCAGCTTGAGCAACTACAACAAATGGTAGAGGGGATATTGGAATTGCTTCAATTCCCTTAATAAAATATTTTATTGTTGTTTGAGTTTAGTGAGCTCATGCAATGAGATATTATCTCTGGTCTTTTTCATGTCTTCCATTATTTTGTATTCGATCGTATCTGAGATTACCAATGTTTTTTAGGTATTTGGGGAATCTGGAGGGATAGGATCGGTTTGGCTAGTCTTATATTTCTTAGCTATTGTTTTCTATTTTGGAGGAGTAGCAACTTTTTGCTTGTGACTTGTGATAGACATGTTAGGAGAATTTTTACTTTTAGTCACTGGCATTGCTTGCGCCTATTCTTCAGTTGGGAGAATAAAATCCCACATCCCATTGAGTTAAATTTCTTCTTCCGTTTCAGCTTCCTCTTTGTTTGGCGAATCTTCTTCTGCTTCTTGGTCAGATTCAACATTTGAAATGGTGTTTGGGGGTTGTGATGTAGAAGAAGGGTTCCTTTTGAATGATCGAAAATGTTTCTTAGGAGCAAAGTATTCTGTGACTTGTTTTTTAATTTCGACCATTTCATTGGACATCGTCTTTAACACTTTCTGAAGGCCTTCAATATCGAAAGGGTCCTTTTAAGACTTCTTCTTAGAGTCACCGTTAAATGTTACTTTTTTGGTCTTCCTTTTGTCTGTTTGTGATATCTTTTCCAAAGATATGATTCTTCTTTTTACAGACATGGCTTCTTTCATGTTTTATACAAGGGTAGCCTTATTAGTTCTATCTACAAAAATTGCAATATTAGAAGGCAGAGATGATATATACCATTCTATTTGTACATCTACAACAGGTTTAGAGGCAGTTGAGATTTTGTTTAGCAATTTGTTAAATCTAGAGTTGAAATATTTGATCTTTTCATTTGGATTAGCTTTCAAATTAGAAAGATCATTGATCAAGGATGTTATGGTCCTATCATCACCAAATTTTGCAAGAAACACTTCTTGAAAAGTATCCCAGTCTCTAATTGAACCTGCTGGGAGGGAAAAATACCAAGACCCAACAGATCCTTGGAAAGTATAAGAAAACTGTTTGATTACAACATCTTCATGTGCAACCCCATTGAGATTCATGGCTAACATAAAATTATTTATATGTTCTTCGGCCGGGAAAGCATCATCAGGATTATACTTCGGCAACCATTTTTTTGGGTTTGTAGTGAGTGCATTTGGATTTGCAACTAGGACAACACCATGATTTGTCCAAGGTTGATTAGCCATAACTTGAGTTGGGGACTGAGAAAATGGGAAGGTCGGTCTAGAAGTAGGTATAGATGGCGAAGAACTTACTACTGGATTAGTACTGATAATTGTAGTACTAATTGGAGAAGTGGATACTTGAGAAGTCATGGATTGAATAGAAGTGGATGGAGGAGTAAATGGATGGAAAGGTGATGTGATCTCGCTAGTATTTGATTCAAATGTTGATGAAGTGACTTTCCTACATCATAGAGGAATGAGGAACTTGAAAGGGGTAACCCCAAGTATCTCACTTTGCATTCTAGTCAATACACCAGTTTGTTGTAATAAGGAGGTAACACTCCCTTCAGATACTTCTGATCTTTGTGGTGTCTCTGCAAAAATGGATATCTGTTCCAATTTCTGTATCAAAGAATGAAATTCGGGAGAATCAGGAGTATAATCTGGAGAAAGTGGTTGCCTTACTACTTCAGGAGATGAGAGAGATGTTTCTACAACTCCAGAATTTTGATCAGGTGATTCTGAACGAGTTTGAGAAGGGGTAGAAATGGCGGAGGGGTTTTCAATCTTATGAATGCTTTTCAAAAGATTTTTAGCTTCATCTGCCATTCACAGTTGAATGTCCTCCTTCTAGCACTAAAATGTTGCGACCTCAAAATTCTACTATCGAAACATGGGAGATAACCACCCGGTTTGGACCTTAAGACAACTCCTTTTCCATTTAAAGTGGTGGCTCTGACTAGGGATAATGGGACCCGTTTCCCAGTGTGGGTTTTAAGATGAGAGTGGGTGGTTTATGAGTGCTTTGTAATAGAATTATGATAATCTAAGTGACCTATTCTACAATGCAATTACTCTAACTAACTTATTCTAATATAAACCTGGGTGTTCTTGTGTGATATACGATCTATAAGGATATCTATTTAGCACGTGATAATAAAGATTGAACACAACTAAATAGAGATGATAACGTAAAAGATAATTCCTTTGACTAAATAGTTAGTCAAAGGAATTTATAAAATATATCGCATATATGATGAGTTATATATGAAAATCACAACTTCAGCTAGGCATCATACAAAAGTGTAATTAACGCTTAACATAAATAATAAATCTCACATATAATCCATGAAAGTAAAGCTTTGCCACTAATTAAATGTAAACAGAATCAATCATACATGATAATAGTACCATATGCGTGAAGTCCTGCTCATTTGACAAATGACATAGACCAACTTCTTTCATCAAATCAAATTGTCTCCCAAGAATACAAAAGTGCATCAACAAAGGAAAGTAGTCTGATATCTAAAAGAAATGACCATGCTCCATCATTCCACCAAATCATTCACAAAATTACAATAGTGCATTCTTTGCAAATGTTTTGATAAAATTTTGGACCCTTTTCTAAATGCATGAGAAGGGTATAAATACTACTCTAACTAAATGTGCAAAAATAGATTATACAAAATTTGAGGAGGTTTCAAACAACCTTCCTCCTAACTAGGTAACTAACTCCAAAAATAAATAGAGGCTAAATAAAGAAAACTAAGAGGATGACTTGCTATCGGCCAGCTTGTCCTTTAAATTGCAAATATCAATCATCAGATGAATTTGAGGAGGTGGCCCAAAATGAGTCCTGAGCTTTCCTGTGAAGATCGCATCGGTGAGTGGTGGAAACATCCTTTGAGTCATGTGAAGGGAACAATTGAGAGTCATAATAAGGCTTTGTGACTTAACAAGATACTACCAATACGACTCCCAGTTGGTCGTGGTAAGTTTTGTAATTGCCTCTCTCTGACTCCCCGCCTTTTATTGCTAGTCTTTATACAAAGCAGTTAAATCTGGCATTTCTTTTGTATTGCCTTCTTTGATGAGATTGGTGGCGAATAGGATGTGATTCACTACTTTGATGATGTTCTTTGATACTCCAGCGGCCCTTGTGACTGCTAGCATAGCCTGTTTAATTCTTGCATCCCAATCTGTAAAGAGAATGTCTTAATGAGCTTCTTCAATCTCGGGTAGATTGGCCTTCTTTCCATATTTTGTTTCCTGCCACTCAATGAACTCAAAGATTCTGGTGTTTAAATCATTAAACTCCATTCTCTTGTTGATTGCCTTATATGTCAGCTGGTTGCTAGTAGTCAGATAGGGAGTAATGTGTGACAACTTCTGGTAGAAATACTCTTGCTGTCTACCAGAAGGGAATTTAATTCCAAGGCCTTTTTGATGAACTCCTCAGTGGTGGGAACGTCCTTGTATCTTTCTATGGATTGCTGCATTTCCTAGAGTTGCATGTTTTTGGCTGATATATTGGCCTCATGGCTTATTTTCAGGACCTCCATGTCTTGTTGAAATTACTTTAGTTGCTTCGCCACCTGCCTGTTTGCACTTGCTTTCTCTGCCTCAAGCTCTTGTTCGAGCTGCGCAATTATCTCCTCTTTCTCCCTTAGTAGAGTAGAGACCTCAGTAGCCTTGTCCATAGTGGCCGATGTGTATGCTCTCGTGAACAGTGATAGTCTAGTCAAGTTCTCAGTTGGATTGAAATGAATGTCCTTCCAGAAAATGTCCATGGGCTCATTTCTATGTGGGAATTCAGGTGCATCTACCCTTATCCTTTTTCTCTAGCTTCTAACTAAAGCCTTATGGAGAGGGCCATAAAACAAATCAAGTGGAGGTATTTCAGTCACTTTGAGAACAATCTCCAATGTGGGCAGAGTAGGGATAATTTCAGTATGTTGGGCCATTGTCACTTGTTCCTCCATAGGTATAGATTGTTCGTCGACAGACTTGGGCTCTGTATCTTTATGAACATGTGTAGGAGTTTTGAGTTCATTTGTTTCTTGGGAATTTGAGGCTTTGGGAGTGCCTTGCAATTTATGATAAACTGATCCCACTCCTGCTCCAAACTATCACCTTTGGGCTCTGAACTGATTTTTGTTGCCAGGGTGCTCATCACTTGCTTCTCAACTGAATTCTTGCTGGACTTGGTTGTTGTCAGCGTGTTGGGGCTTCCCTGTGTCTGTTGTCTTCTTAGTGTTTACCTGAGAGTCTATTTGAGAGCTAGGACCTCCACTATCAACAATGACGCTTGGAGTAGACTTATCCTCAGGTTTTAGTAGATGCATTGGGATCACCTGGAGCCTCTCATCTCTGAATTCCTGAAATTTTTGAAAATCTTCAGGTTTCAGATTCGCTTTTTCCCATTCGAATGCTTGTTCGAAGGATATGACTGAGTGTAATAAATCCTCAAAATAATTATTGTCATGATTGTATGGCTTGAGCTTTACTCTAGTAGTGACATTATATGGCACTTTGTTTGGATCAAATTGCCTCTTAGGTAATGTATGAAGCCTGAGGGCTTCCATATGTGCTGATCCCTTAGTGGCATGAACAAAATTGGCTAAAGCGAAAGAACCACATTTGACAGGGAAAATGGGCCATAATGACTTCTTGCCATCTTTGAGAACTTTAGTCAAACCCTTTCCCACAGTCTGGTAGGAAATCTCTCTTGTTAATAAATTATCAGAAACATATAAAGGAAGGACTTGTGGATCATATGTGCTACCAAAAGCCCTAATATAGGTGAACCACTCTTCAATAAAATACTTACTGACAGTAAGCAAGTTTTCTGCAGCTCCTTGGGAAAACCTAGGGGCTTTCTTATTGAAAATAATTTGATGTAGGGGCAACACAACAACATGGAATATCTTATAGAAGTGAGGTATGTAATGTGATTCCCATATTTGTTTATGACTAAGATGGATTGAGTAAGGATCTTGTAAGGTATTTCAACCGATTGTTGGAAATGTTGTGCAAAAACAGATAGCATCGATAATGTAGGCACTAAAATAGAAGGGAGGGAGGTTATCTGAAAAGGAGGCTTTCTTTTGTCGATATTTGGTAATGGTGGTGGCTAGGTTGTCAGATAGGATGGAATGCCAATTCATGATATGTGAATTTACATAGGCATCAATTAGAAGAATCCATTCTATTGAAAACTTAGTATTATTGGGTAGCCCATACAATCTACATAAAGCGGTTGCTACATAGTTGTAGGGGTTCGCAAAAGAGGCTATAGCATACATACTTGATTTGTCATACTTGAATTTGTTGTCCAACACCCTCCAACCTTAAATTAGCTTGAAGGGGTCTGGGTTCCTCTTTGCGAAGTTAGCCACAAATGTGTTGTCATAGATATCTCATGAATCAGGTATGTGGTACATCTTCTTCAAATCCTCTCCTCTGAACGACCACATGAGCTCCACCTTTGAATTCTTGAACTACCTATATTCAATGATAAGGTTTTCAATCACCCACTTGATCATATCTATATGGGGGAGGATTTTAGCCCTTGCTCCTATCTATGAAGGAATGAACATGAAGCATCTCTACATTGAAGTTCTAAGGACCTTTTTGAGTGAGTTGTTGCTCTCGTAATAGTGATTTTAGGAACCTCGACCTCCAGCCTATTTTAAATTACTTCCCAAGTTGTTGCGCCTCTAATAGCATCACAAATTGTATCAACAAAGATAGGAGCCATCTCTGTAAACTCAACTTCAACAATGATCTATTTTCTTTGTTTCTGCATCACCTTTCTTAGTGACATGTCTTTTGTCGCTTGCCTAAAATAGACAAGATATATCAGCACAGACGATATCTAGTAATTAAGATTGAAAGCTCTTGTGAAATGACTTTGGATCGTGAGAAAGGTTTTAATGAGATACTTGATTATAACTACCGATAACCAGGAAAATGATTATCCTTCCTCGGGCCACTAAATATTTAATAACCTCTCAACTCATTTGTTCTGGTATTTAAAACGTAATTATTCCACACGTTTTACTGAACTTAATCGCGCATCGCGGTCTTAAAAGGGATACAGTATAGTGCTATCATATGTATTAAGCAAAATGCGATTGTGGGGATCACAATATCACATTTCACAAATCATTTGTGACTGTTCTAATGACATGGTCACGTTTCTCGCGAACTATGCAAAGTGTGAAATGCGATTACGAATGACAAGGTGATGTTATCGCAGCGGGAGACTTAATCACATATCGCAATTTTGTAAAGGTTTTTTAACATGGTCATGTGGAAAAGTGCAATTTGCGATTTACGATATGGATTTTATCCATAGTTAGTTTTGCAAGGTTTCGCTAGGTATTTTCTTAGAGTTAGGGTTTTATTATCGTAAGCCTAAAAATTTTAAAGGGTCCCCATTTACAAATCTAAGCCTAGCTATTGTTTGTTGTAAATTGGGGGGTTGTTTCATAGCACGACACATGTGAATGATAGGGAAAGGAATAGTTTAGAAGTATAAAACCCCAATAATATTCTTTTAAGAAATAATACATGGATATAATGATAGGATACCTAGATTATAGTTGCCAAAAATAATCTCTGCAAGTGCTTGACCACCAACCCACTCAGAGTATCTTGCTCCAATAATTCTAGAGATTTGAGGATCATTCACTGCAAATGGAACATCTACTAGACCACCAAAGAGTATGAAAAGAGCAACAAGTCTTTTGGCAACATGGAAAACCTGATACACTAATTTCTCCTATTGATGTGATAGAGTCAATTTTATTTAGTCTTGTTCCTCCTTTTCTTGGATTTGGTCTAATCTAACAACTAAAAGCACTTCATTCACTTTATTTGCAGTATTTATATATTCACCCCAAATATTTTCATAAATGCATGCTAGTTTCTCAGAGGCAGGGTAACGCAAACTGTTCCTAATATATCTTTGCAAGCCTTGAAGCGGTGTTATGGTGTTACACGGAAGAACTAGACATTCATAAGAAACAACTAAGAGGTTCACATGTGTTTTTGACAAGGGTAGTTATCTTCTGCTATTCTTGAGAAGCACAATACCCTACCTTGTAGATTGTAATGCTACTATTTCATGGTTAACCAAACACACATATGCATTGTAAGTTTTACCTCTAATTTGTGGTTGATATCACCATAAAAAAATCCCAAGATGCATGTGTACAAAGAAAAAATTGTGAAAAGATTAGTTGATATTTGATTCATTCACTTTTACTTTCCTATTGCTAATATTGTGTATTTTTTCAAATAATATCCATAATTGACATCCATCCCTAACAAAATATATATGTGAGAATACCATCATTAGAAATTAGAAATCATAATAGTCATCCTAATATAGAAAAAACTTTTTAGTAGAAGATCAAACAACCACCTGGAACAAATGCTCTAAGTAACTACCAGCATGCACCTTTCCTTTCCAATGCATGAAACAATGTATTTATATGAACACTAGGAAATGTGAACGTAATCATATTGAGTAGGTTGAGTTTTTCATAATATATATTCAATCAATTTCCAATAAATGAGACTATCACCTCCTTGTCACTTGTTGCACCTTAATCAACGTAATTTATAATTGTGTTAACATTTTAATCATCACCCATCCTTAGAAAAACAAATTGCTTTTGGTTGTGGCTATGTTGCCTTCCCTCATTGATGAAAATCCATCTTTAGAAATACAAACAACTTTTGACAATGGGACCAATGCCTCCACTCACCTTACAAAATAATAATATTCCTCGTCTAGAACAACCAACCATGTGGAAAGCATATGTCGGTATGGTGTTTGAATGATGATGCCAACCTATCATGCACAACTTATAATCTGCTAGAAGAACATTACAAAATAATAATATTCCTAGGCTAGAAGAACCAACCATTTGGAAAATGTATGTGAGTATAATGTTTGAATGGTGATGCCAACCTATCATGCACGACTTGTAATGAGCTAGAAGAACATTACAAAACAAGATAGGCTGCGAAGCAGCAAGTCCCTGCCGGCAGTTAAAACAGAACTTTAACAACAAAACACTGCTAAACCACTGCTCATCTCAGCCCTACCTTTTATCAGAATACATGTCCCAATGTTACCAATATAGTGGGGCAGGTCATCCAACAAGCTCTGCAAAATGATTCAAGGATTTTGGCCTCTCTCCTTCGTTTGCACTTTCACGATTGCTTCATTAATGTAAGTAGAAATATGTCTGTTTATTCACTAGATTTGTCCTTAATACATCATTTGTTTGTATATTCAATAGATTTGTATTCAATATAGAGATTTCTAATACTGATAATTTACTCACTCTTTGATTTGAAGGGCTGTGATGGATACGTTTTGTTATGCAGTTCCCAACAATCAAGGCAGCAGTAGACAGCGCATGCAACAGAACAGTTTCTTGTGCTGACATTCTTGCCATTGCTGCAAAGCGACCTATTGGATTGAGGAACACAGTGGTATTACCTTTCTGAAGCCTACTTGATGATGGATGGATGACTGACTGACTGCCAATTGGACCTACAGACAGCAAGCACCAGTTGTTTCATTGCAGGAAGGAAAATGGCGACATAGCAACCATTAGTCCTTGAGCATAGCGATTATGGTAAGTAAGAGTTAGGAAGGGTAGTGAAAGTGGCAGTAGCAGTGATGGTGTTCCATTGATGTTTGACTTTGACGGGGTAGGTGCGCTATGAGGTATTGGACGGTTCTTTCTCGATAGCTTGTTGTGTGCCACCGGTTCGGGTTAGACCATTTCATCTTGGACAATGGGTTAGCGAGAAGTAGTAGTGGGTTATTTTGATACTGTGTTAGTATAATGATTAATCATCTGACATCCCTGCTTCACATTTTGACATACGTGGGTCCCTACCTGCCCATTTGAACATAGGTGGGTCCCTACTACCCATTTGAACATAGGTGGGTCCCTACTACCCATTTGAACATAGGTGGGTTCCCCTACCGATGGTCTTATAGGATCGATAGCATTAAATCAATTATAAATCGATGATTACAAAGTTACTTATATGCGGTTTTTGCATGAATGGCAGGTGTTTTCTGCATTGCAGGTGTCAAGCAGCCCAAAATCCAGTTGTTAGTGCTCTCCTCCTTCAGTTAGAAGCTAGTCTTTGACCAAAGCTCGTCATTTCACTACCAACGGCGTAGGCGCTTCGAACCTGCTGGACATGGCATAAGCAACAGGTCGCAGATCCTCTTTTTCTTTTACGCCTCAAGGAAGTCCAAGGTTCGAGCATGTAAGAACGATTGAGTTTTGGATTATAGGATTTTCTTCAGGTTTTTGTGAACCCTCATTGTTGTTTTATAAATCAATTTATGCTTCCAGAGGCCCAAAATTTTGCTAAATTTGGGATTTTCCTTGGTCTCGGCTTTGATTTCTTCTGTAATTTTTTGTTTTCTCTGGATTTTGGGACCGTTATGATAATCTCTAAATTAAAGTTTTTAAATTCAAGATTGCAGTAGCACGCAACCTGGATTGCTGTAAAAGGACCCAAATTGTAGTATCTGTCTGTGTAGGCAAATGTAACACTGTTTGATTCTGTCAGATCTGATTCTGTGGTTGTCGTGTGATCAATATGCAATTTCGGGTAGCTAAATTGTTCTTGCATTGCTTGTGTCCTTTTATAACAATATTTCAGCTTTTGCGTTATTGTCGGTGTGAAAAGATTACTGCAAAACCAACAAAATGCAATAGTTGCACTTTCCCGTCTACAGGAAGGCGAAAGTTACATTGCCCTTGTATCTTTTTGCAGGCAGAACCTGAGACAGATGAAGTATTTGCACAGATCACTTTATTGCTAGAGGGAGATGTACGTCCTTATTTCAGTTTCTGGAATGTTATCCTACTAATGTGCAGGATTTACTGATGAGAAGTGTAGATGTTCTGACCTTTGGTTGGATATTGCAGCAAAATGAGTCATCTCATGACTCGGGGGAAGCTCCTCCTCAGCCTTGTAAGAGCAATGTTCATTCATTTTGCAAAACTCTTACTGCTTCTAATACTAGCACTCATGGAGGATTTTCTGTTTTACGAAGGCATGCTTAAATGTCTTCCACCTCTGGTTCGTGTTGAGATAGATAATATTGCTGAATGTACATTTTGCTTCCCTTCAGAAATGAAGTGAGTCCTTGTACTCATCTACCACTGTTTGTGCGGAGGAAATGACCTTCTTTCAGTGTTGGTCTGCAGGACATGAGTCAGCAACCTCCTTCACAAGAGCTGGTAGCCAGAGATTTGCATGGAACGGAATGGCGATTCTGCCATATATTTAGAGGTGCTTATTACATTGCTTTAGTTGATTGTCAGTCATCTAGTTGGCAATTTATTGGACAAAAGTGTATACTTGATCTAAACTTGTCAGTATTATGTTGTAGGCCAACCATGGAGGCATTTGCTAACCACTGGGTGGAGCGTTTTTGTCAGCTCAAAGAGATTGGTAGCAGGAGATGCTTTCATATTCTTGAGGTTTTCTTTTGCAAGCCCTCTGATTATCACTTGTTAACTTCTGTTGATGCACATACTTGCAACTCATGAGAAATATGTTGTTTCAGGGGTGAAAGTGGAGAACTGCGTGTTGGAGTTAGGCATGCTATGCGTCAATAGACTAACATGCTAACATGCCATCATCAATTTTATCTAGTCACAGCATGCATCTTGGTGTCATTGCGACTGCATCACATGCTGTTTCAACTCGGACTATATTTACCGTTTATTACAAACCTAGGTATGATGTCTGAAAATTGGATGTGATTCTGTTTTATTACCGCATTTTTCATCTTTGGGCACTTGCTAACAAGGGTGAATGGAGTATTAATCTATTTAAATGCCATTCATAGCTCAGAGGTATAATTATTCTGGAGATTTTTTAAACAATTCGGGGAAAATTGATTTAGCAGCCTATGCCGCAAAAAAATCGTTAGACGGGCCAGAGAATAATACAGCCATGGATTATGCAACTGCTCTGAAGTGTGATTGCTTTTTACCTACAGATTAATAAGGGGTACTTACAGATTAAGAAAAGGAAAGAGTGAGGCAGTTTACTTTGTTTCTTGCCACGATGGAAGAAGATGCTAGGTTCCCGCAGACAACTTTGACAGGCATAAGCTGCTCGACTTTGACAGGCATAAGCTGCTCGGTTCCTGCAGACGACCTTGACAGGCATTGACAGGGATCTAGTTCCAGTGGGAGGCAACTAGTTTGGCCTGGCATAGTCTACAAAAATTGAAAAATTGCGAGTAGCATTAACAATGGTATGAAGACAGAGACCTGGGATTCTGAGCAATAAGGTATTAAACCCAACTCTAGAGATCCTAGCGCCACATAATTGTTACAAAGATCCAAATGGCAGTGTCAGAAAGATCCACACGTCGAAAAGATCCAGACATCAAAAAGGGAAGCTACGAAAAGAATCATATTAAACTTCCCATGTATGCCGGTGAAACAAAACTGGCATTTAATGTGCTCAGCTAATAGCTAGCATTAAGTTAGCTAGTATTTATAGTTTGAAAATACGAAACCAAATACTATTTATAACATATGCTTTTGCTCTTCAGCCTCGGGAAGAGGCCAAATAAGAAGGAAAATATATCTGTATTGAAAAACTTTGGATCGCGAATCGGTCTTTGTGTAGAAACTTTGGTTATATCGTGATCAGTGAATTCCACAAACGGGTGAACTAATGCTAAGATTGGCATAACCGATTACTATAGTCCCTAGCCATTGCCAGATGGCAAGGACTAATAATAATATTCCTAGGCTAGAACCACCAGCCATCTGGAAAGCGTATGTGGGTATAATGTTTGAATAATAATATCAAGCTATCATGCAAAACTTATAATGAGCTAGAGAAGCTCTCCTACACATGAGAAAAATTCAAAGCTCTAAATCCCAAGGACATTTGTGCAGTCGAAGGTCTGGATTTATTACGCTGATAACTAAAAATTCAGAGACAACTTATAATCACTAATACATTAATTTTCAAGTTCTTCCCTTCAATCCTTACATTGAAACACTTTTAAAATTCCTTCTCCTTTAACTCATTCTAAGAACATATAAATATCTCTGGCGTAGTGACACATAAATATTTCTAGCGTAGTGCCACATGAAAATTCGTAAATTTTAAATATTATAATGAAATAATGGTATATATATTATAAAAGTATTTTAAAAAATAAATACTATTCCTTTTGTTAGCCACAATGAAGTGTATGTATTATATATATATATTATATATATATATATATATTATATTTATATCATAACGTTAAATACTATTGTTTTTGTGAACCACAGCCTTACACGTAATCATTTCCTTGATTATACTAATATATAAATATCTAAAATATCATTTTCCATATTTTTTTTCACAAGTGGGAAAATTTATGATAATTTAGTTGGCAAACCAGAAATGAGGACATCCATTTTTAACTGTTATCTCCGAATGGAAGTTGACTAGTCATTCTTATTCAAGGAAAACCACATCACTAGAATAACCCGCTAGTGGTTTGTAAGGGGTAAGCTTTCATTGCTGCTATATGCTTCTAAGTCTTGAGATTATTTCCTTATGTTCGAGAAAAACAAACTCTTAACCAAACAAAAACAATTTTAAAATATACTCCAAACCCAAATTACAATATTATTATATCATTCAATTTTTAAATTTTAGATTAAATTTAATTATCCACTCATAAAAAAACACAATTAAAGTTAACAGCGACCCACCAAAATAATTCATACCAATTAAAGTTAACATCAACCCACCAAAATAATTCTTGACCGATCTTTGGCCCTGCCCAAACATACCGTAAAATATTGTTTATCCTCACACTATGATGTAATTGTAATAACACTTTCCCTATTGTTGAAATAACACTTTCCCTATTGTTGAAATAACACTTTTGATTTTGATATTGATATTTTCCAATATTCCCTTATCGATTCTTATTTAATCAATGAATCCTAGAAGACAAGTGAGTCAGATTATGTTAGATCATTTTTTAGTAGTTTGCATAGTTGGCCATTGATGCAATCATTGTTCAATTAAAGTAAACATTTTCTTCTTGGCAGGGACATCCCCTAACTTTAGCTAAAATATAAGGGGTGCTACAATCAAAAGAAAATGAAAGGAAATATAAACTTCAAAGTGATTCAACAAAGAGATGAACACTAAACCAAATTGTATGAAAAATATTTGAAAAATCCAATGAGAAATTTGTGGATAAAGAGATAATTACAAATTTAAGTGTCATTACTAACAAAATATTGTCATCCAACAAAATTCTAGAATGTTATGATGAAGATTTAAATGTTCAATTTAAACGTATCACTTTTCCTAAACTCAACATCAACAAGAAGCAATTTTGGGAGATATATTATTAATATGCTTATTGCAAGAACCAAGGAATGGGCCAATTAGCTTACCAACACTAGTCTTTATCCAATTAAATGATCTGTAAACAAGGGACTTAAATTCCACACATTTAACCAACATAGATCCTTTATGAAAATTAAAGTATGAACTTTTCTTTCAGTCTTATGTAGGTACCTTTGTCTTATGAATGGTTTCCAAGGCTTTCGAATTATATGTAAAATTAAAGACCAAAACCACTAGCTCAACCTTGAAATAACAATAAGGTCTTCAAGTTCATGTTGTTGGCTTCAAGGCTTATGTTCCTTTCTTTATATAACCTACACACAAGAAGCTAACTAATAGAAATGACCATCAGGTCCATAACTTTAAGAATATCTATTGCCAATCATGTCAAAGATAACTTTTCCTTCATCCATCCACATGCATAAAAGAAAGGCTTTGTTGTCAATTTGTTCATTGGTTTCCTACTCTTAACTATTGTAGCAAAGTATCAAGACTACTTCCCACCACAATTTATGCATCACTTGATTCCACAATAGTTTCTTAATTAAAAAAATTGGAATGGATGTTTCCTTATGTACTTAAATGATAGACACACTATATAGCTACTAATAATAAAAATTCAAGAAATAATAAGTGGTAGAGTTACCCAACACTAATCTAAGTGCATGGGATACATTTATATATATTTCTTCAATTATGAGAAAATAGTAAAATTAGGCCTCAATGAATAGAACATTTTTTTCTCAATGGCCTCATTTCCCAACACTTAAAAAGTAATGTAATTAATTACTCCAATATTAAATAAATCAATGCTAGAAACAAATAAGGTAGGGACCACTCTATCAACAATGAAGTGTACAACTTTTGTAATGTGTTGAGTTTGACTCAACAATATAGCAACAAATAATCCCCCC
>APFE030568539.1:99571-110983 GCA_000404065.3 Pinus taeda
GATGTACCAACTTACCCAAAAACGGGGCCCACAATTTGGCGTTTCATCTTCCAGGGTTAGGTTTTGGAATGTGAGGGTTTTTCCATTGTTTCTCAACAATAAATAGGCCTTCGAGCCTCATTGTAACACAGTTCAGAGGCATGTAGCCACACATCTCTTCTCAGAGATAAGCTACCATCGCCCTAGCTGGTTTATCTCTATTTCCGGTTGTAAGCATATTTCAGTATTTTCCATTAATGAAATGAAGTATTATTTCCGCTGCATCTTTGTGTATATGGTTATCTCTGTATTTTATTGCGTTCCTGTTTAAATTTGGATCACCATATGCTTTTGTCAGTCCACATGGTTTGTGAATACTATTCCCTTACTTATTTTTGGTTTGCAGAATCATGTGGCCTTTTGATACTGATGAAGGAAGAATATTTATTTCAAGGAAGCTCTTCAATCAAAGTGATGCCATACCAGGTGATTCATTATTATTTATTATTCATGAGTCAATAGATGAGAGTTGTGATTTCAATAGGGATTTTGTTTGGGCTTTCAATATTTGTTTGAACTCCAAGCCTTTTGTTGTGTCAGCTTTACATAGAGTAAATAGACTTATATACAAAATCATGTGCCTTTTGATACTGATGAAGGGAGAATAATTATTTCAAGGAAACTCTTCAACAGAAGTGATGTCACTCTATGCTATTCATTATTATTTACTATTTAGGACTCGATGGATTATAGTTGTGTAGAAAAGGGCACAGCATTTGGGTTTTTATTTAGGCTTTCTAAATTTGTTTAACTCCAAGCCTTGTTCTGTATCAGCCTTCCACATAATAAATAGAATATATACAGAGACATCAAACAATGCAAAAGATACATGCAAATTGCAATGTATGATTATATAAACAAACTGTTTTCTAATGGAACAGTTATGGATATGTTTTAAAAGGTGACCTTGTTAATCAAAGATTAACTGAGTTCAATTTGCATAGCAATGGAGCTCTTTTTTTGGCTTTTGCATATGAAAATCAATGTCATAAATGACTGGTTTCTGCTGAAGACTGTGAACAAGTTTCTTTTAATCAATACGCTATTAAACTCATATTTTATGTTTATTAAAACTATTCTGACATTTTACATTTATGATCTCTTTTTCATCTGTAGTTCATGTATATGCAGCTGTTGGCATTTATCAGTGGTGTAACTATATAATTATATTACATTATTTTGAAGTAATAAGGAAAATAAGAAGGATTTAGGACAAATTTTAATCTTCTTAAGATTATATCTTTTACTTTCCTGGCACCACTGATTGGTGTAATTAAATTGATTAGAGATTTTATCTATCAGAATAATAGAGAAGATGAGAACGATCCAATATACTAGTATATAATTAATAATAATGGGAGCCAACCCTGTTTTGCCAATCAGCCTTAAGGGCTTGGGTCATGAATGGAACTTAAAATGTGCAGTCAACAAATTTGAACAATTTATCAATGGACCACATAATATGTCCTTATGCTTCCATTATCAAATGTTGTTATAGAAACTAAATGTTTCTAATTGGAGTTACAGTTTGTCAACCAAAATTTTACCTATCCCAGCAAAAAATACATAGCCTCTTGCAGGAAAAGTTAAGAAATAGACTTTATATATCTAGAACTAGGTATTATGACAAAGTATTGAACCATATCAAGTTTGAGCACTGACTTAAATTGGTTTTTACAAAGCCCAAATTTCGATAAGATGTCATGGTGCAGAGTAGGATCCGGGCCAGCAGTGATGCCTGAAGTCACTTTAGGATTTGTGACTGATGAGAGTGAGGGCTTAAATATAACTCTCTGCTTGTTAGGCATCCATGTTCTTACTGTGGCTTGGGAGGCCTGCACTGGTTATGAATTTTGAATCATCATCGTTTAGCTATATACAATTTCCCTCATTTCAATCTTGATGCAAATAACTTCATAGTTCTTAATCAAGATCCAGCTTCCTACTGGAAAACCTAGTTTAATTACGTCGTAAGGCGTTCCCTCTGAGAAAGACATCCCTAAAATGTGACATGTGCGATCCTGAGCCATTGATTATGTGTTAGACGATTGGGGTGTTTTCCGTCGTTGATTTAATATATTTTTTTAATTTAAAATCTCTTTTTTTTCCACCGGCCCACACAAAACGTGTCTTTGTTTCTTCCCTGCATGACAGCTGCGTAGCTCGCGTAGCGTTCTGCTTCCTACCAGAGCGGCCGTCTCGCTTCCTACCAGAGCGGCCGTCTCGCGTAGCGTTCTGCTTCCTACCAGAGCAGCCGTCTCGCCTAGCGTTCTGCTTCCCACCAGAACTTTATATTATATAAGCACAAATTGTCTTTGTTTAGGCACAGATTTTCATCCGAAAGTAACCAGCTCCACACAAGGGTAACCAGCGCCACAGAAGGACAGGTAATTCTTTGTTTTCTGTTAACATTTTGTTTATGAAACTAAACTCAGTCAATAAGATATACCTAGCAATATCACAGAACAAAAACTTTGGTCTCTGCTTCAGAATAGGTCTATTTAATGCGGCCTCCTTTCGTTTTAGGGCTCAAGTATGCATTTGTTATCACTGAGTTGTTCCTCAGATCTCAAGTCTGCAATATCAGAATTAAAGTGTCTAAAAGATATACAAATCCGGTACACAGAATTAAAGTGTCTAAAAATTGCTCCTTTTTTCAGTTGGGGACCCAGCTCTTTTAGAACCTAGTATATTGAAATCAGGCCTTTCATATACTCTGTTCAGATTTTAGAGGGGGGTTTATTTTGCCCATAATTGATTCAAACCAGATACAATTAAGTCAATGCGATGGTGTGTATTAACCCGTTCAGAAAATAATGCCCATTATCAAATAGATAAAATAAATCGGTGTCTTGTCATCAGAAAATGCATTACGCTGTTTAGCTACCACTTCTATGTTTTCATCACTGTTGTTATCATAAAGAAACCACCTTTGGACACCTACATAGCATGGTACATGATCCATTCTTTAAGAAATGGAGTTTGGTTCCAAAGCATTATGCAAGCACAGACCTAATGGAGAGGCCTAAACATCTGCACAGGTTTTGACATCATCATGGATTTAACTTCAACCCTATCTACATATGGAAATAAACCACTTCTGGATCTCCATACGAAAGCCTTCATCCCTTCAATTTCCTGTATTCTAAGCCATTAGGCTTCTCACATCTGATCACTTTAGCAGCCATCAAAACCTTGGTATGAAAAATATTGCTACGCAAATCTATGATGTCCCATTTCTTGAAATCCCTAGCATTAAGAAGATCGGTGTCCAAATTGGAACCAAAATCGTAGACAAGATTATCAGTATTAGAAATCCTACCTCTCCTCGAGTTCGATCCTTTGACAAACAAAATCACGTTGTCTAGTTCTACTAAGTTCAATCCTTTGACAAACAAAATCACATTGTTTGGTTCTACTACTGCCTCATAAAAAAGTGTTCTCCATGAAAAATTGTTTGGATACTTCCATTTTACATATCTACCATGCATAAACATTAAATGAGGATTCCTGAGTCTGCTGTTGTACTTGGGAAGCAAGGTTTTTTGTAGCCAGCATGAGCTATTCAGGACTGCCCGAATAAATGCATAAACAGGTACAACACATGTTAGGTGTTGAATGCGCTAAACACACAACACTCTATGAATCTTTCCAAACAGTTAACTTCCTATGTTATCTGTAACAAATCTATGTTGCCTATGCTGTTTCAGTTGAATTTAGTTTAATTGTGCAAAAAACAATTCATTCGGCATATAGGTGTGTCTATTTTAATTTATTTATTAGGGTTTTGGGCATCAATATTTCATGGTAGCTGAATATTGTGATTTAACTCATGTATTTTTAAGCAAAAATATTTTTAAAATCACATAGAAATCTTAAGATAAACGCTTTTTGAACCTCTATCAAAGTTTTTCATCATCATCAAATGTTTCTTTTTATACATTACAAATTAAATAAATTTGACTCAGCATTTTCTTCTTAGGTTACAAAATAAATATTTAATTTAACAACCATTTGTTCGTCCTATCGACACACAGCATGGCCTCTCGCCTGCCCAAAGTCGCCCAACTACAAATTACGTTATAATTTAGGTTGGAAAATTTCTCTATATGCCCTCTAAAGAACCAATAGTTTAACATATATTTTTAACCAACCGACTAACATAATTTATATTATTTTAAAATACATTCGGTATGAGACTATCTCACAGGTGACATTTTTTTCATTGAAGTACGGTCTCTTTTGCTCTAAAACAGAGTTCAATTAAGATTTTTCAAGACATTGTATAACTAGCTTATTTAAGACCTTTCCGGACCAACCCTCCTAGCTTGCAAGCACAACAGGACACATATGTCAAATCTTGACTTAAGATGAAGCTTATGTTAATTTCAACAATGGCCAGTATAAGGCATTGCAGATTTCAGTTTTGTGCATTAGCTGTAAGCCTTCAGGACCTTGCCCCATTTTAATTGATTCATATGAAGAGTAGAGAATGAGGAAAAACAATAATAATTACTCTATAAGTTATTTCCATACAGATTTGAGGAAACAAAACTTATGGCAAGAGGCAACAGTTTACTCACTGTAATAAATTGCAAATTAATTTACAAGTTAAAAGTCTGAAACAAGAATAGAAATTTATAGCTAAATATGTTAAGTTGCATTAAAAAGAAAGAGAGAATTTCTGGATCATTGCAGATTTATGAATGTACTCTAAGTAAAACAAGCAGAAGTCACTTTCTCTTTTACATAGTTTCATCCCCAACTTCATCTAATGGGATTGTAATATAGCCTTCTTTCCCACATTTACTTGACAGCGAGATTGCTATTCTTGGGCATCAACAACATTATTAGGTTTAATGGACAGTAATTTTCCCACAAATGAAAGCCTGGGTTAGATAGGATTCCCCATCAAATCTCTGAAACCCACAACCCTCCAGTTGCAGGGATGAATCTGTTCATTCTGTGAAGATCTACTCCATCAAGAATCATGGTGCCAAGGTTGAGAATTCCCTGTGGGTGACCAGAAGGACGATGGACTTACATTGCCAAGAAACTCATCCCACTGAAATCTGTCCTCCCGTAGCCCTTGAGGAGAGTGGAAAGCAAGACCACCTTGAATGATGACTCCAATCCTCAAATATCAATATAGTCTCCAACCTACTCTCTCACAAGGCTCCAACCTTGTATGGGGAATCCAATCCTCAAATATAAATCTAGGCTTCAACTTGGTCTTCAAGGTCTTATTCAGATCTGCTTTAAGAAGGACTACAATGTTTGCTCCAAAATTTTGCTCCAATACTCTTCCAATCTGCACTAAAAGTGAGCCCCAGATTTTCTGCTCCAAATCTTTTCAAATCTGCAATAAGAAATCTCCGAGTCTGCTTCAAGAGAGGCTACAATGTTGCTCCAAAAGTTAACCCAAGGTCTGCCCCAAAAGATACTTCTTCTACTTCTGGTTCAATATTTGTTCAATAGGCTTCAAAATTTCTCCAAAAACTCTCCAAGATGTTGATTCAAGGCTTATTCAAAAAGCTTCAAATTCTGTTCAAGAGGTTGATACATAATATCTTTAGAAGCTGCTCCAAAGCTCTTCAAGGGTTACTAAGAGTCATTCCAAGTACATCACTCTACATCACTGGTTTGAGATCATTGCACTGGTCAATGTTCTGATTTGGAGCTCAAAACATAGAACCTATTTGCACAATCACATTGATTCCTCACAGTGCTCCACTATTCATCATTTATTCCATTGTACATACCGACACTTGTTTCGGACTTGCATCAACTGAGCATGGCCAGTTTTCCTAATCAACAGAGATCTAAGCCTTGCATATTACCCTTTGCAATCGACTTCTTAAACTGTTCAATTAAACTGTTATATGTACCTTCGCTGACAACTTGAAGGAGGTATGAAATTTTTATTCAAATAGGCTGAATAGAACTTCAGATGATGTGTCTCAGAGAGACCTTAAATCTAGAGAAATACATACAAACGTTTTTTTTCGAAACCAGGTGAACATCAAAATGTTGTCTCAGAGGATAATTCAGAAAACTCGAGCCTTCTTCAAGAACTTGAACAGCCTCAGACTTGATTAGAAAGAGCTTTAGAAGGAACAAGATATACCTACCAATATCACAGAACCAAAACTTTGGTCTCTGCTTCATAATAGGTCTATTTAATGCGGCCTCCTTTCGGTTTAGGGCTCAAGTATGCATTTGTTATCACTGAGTTGTTCCTCAGATCTCATTGACCAGTTCTTTTTCTTCACCAAATTCAGTGCCAAATAGAGAGATGAGGTGCTTATTTATATTAGTTCAATCCACAGTGAACCGTCATGACTACTCTACATCACTGGTTTGAGATCATTGCACTGGTCAATGTTCTGATTTGGAGCTCAAAACATAGAACCTATTTGCACAATCGCATTGATTCCTCACAGTGCTCCACTATTCATCATTTATTCCATTGTACATACCGACACTTATTTCGGACTTGCATCAACTGAGCATGGCCAGTTTTTCTAATCAACAGAGATCTAAGCCTTGCATATTACCCTTTGCAATCGATTTCTTAAACTGTTCAATTAAACTGTTATATGTACCTTCACTGACAACTTGAAGGAGGTCTGAAATTTTTATTCAAATAGGCTGAATAGAACTTCAGATGATGTGTCTCAGAGAGACCTTAAATCTAGCGAAATACATACAAACTTTTCTTTTAGAAACCAGGTGAACATCAAAACGTTGTCTCAGAGGATAATTCAGAAAACTCGATCCTTCTTCAAGAACTTGAACAACCTCAGACTTGATTAGAAAGATATACAAATCTGATACACAAAATTAAAGTGTCTAAAAATTACACCTTTTTTCAGTTGGGGACCCATCTCTTTCAGAACCTAGTATATTGAAATCAGGCCTTTCGTATACTCTGTTCAGATTTTAGAGGGGGGTTTATTTTGCCCATAATTGATTCAAACCAGATACAATTAAGTCAATGCGATGGTGTGTATTAACCCATTCAGAAAATAATGCCCATTATCAAATAGATAAAATAAATTGGTGTCTTGTCATCAGAAAATGCATTACGTTGTTTAGCTACCACTTCTATGTTTTCATCACTGTTGTTATCATAAAGAAACCACCTCTGGACACCTACATAGCATGGTACATGATCCATTCTTTAAGAAATGGAGTTTGGTTCCAAAGCATCGTGTAAGCACAGACCTGATGGAGAGGCCTAAACATCTGCACAGGCTTTGAGATCATCATGGATTTAACTTCAACCCTATCTACAGATGGAAGTAAACGACTTCTGGATCTCCATACGAAAGCCTTCATCCCTTCAATTTCCTATATTCTAAGCCATTAGGCTTCTCACATCTGATCACTTGAGCAGCCATCAAAACCTTGGTATGAAAAATATTGCAGCGCAAATCTATGATGTCCCATTTCTTGAAATCCCTACCATTAAGCAGATCGGTGTCCAAATTGGAACCAAAATCGTAGACAAGATTATCAGTATTAGAAATCCTACCTCTCCTCAAGTTCGATCCTTTGACAAACAAAATCACGTTGTCTGGTTCTAGTAAGTTCAATCCTTTGACAAACAAAATCACATTGTTTGGTTCTACTACTGCCTCATAAAAAAGTGTTCTCCATGAAAAATTGTTTGGATACCTAGCTTGCGAAGTGACAAACATTCTAAATTGGCAAGGTCTTGGTCATATGATCCTCATCCCAAAACAAACAAATGGAAACAAAGGCCTACAAAAGCAATTGTTTGAGTCATACCATGTTACTCCTCCATACCATCCATAACAGAACCTTGCTACGCTGACTTTTGCAGGGTTGAACTTATGCTATACAAACCTTTTCGCCATATCGTACAAGATATAGGAGATTCTGTTGTAGAATTCGCCGCAAATTGGGAAACATTTCATCCATTCTACAATCCTTGGCATCAACATCGCACACTATCTGATATTGAATTTGTCACAAATGATACCTCAGCTATAAATGAAACCAATGCAGCAGACACCATGGAAATAAATGAATGGGAATTACTTTCCCAATTACACCCAACAAATGAGCTTCTCATAAATGACCTTGACATGCTTGGTCTTCGTGGCTTTGATGACACCCATAACTGGAATCATACCACTATCCCATTGGATCTACAAAATAATTCAATACAATTCATTGAGAATAGCCACTCCATCCACCGCATTCTTCAAACACATCAACATATCCTGGCGACCCTTTCTTTCAAAAAAACCCGCATAAGTCTATTCACATTTCAATATTCTTCCACACACTATGCCTTACGACGTTTCCTTTGCATCGTTGGCTGCAAATGCTAGTTATATCATAGTTTTAATATTCATGGATTATGTAATATTATTTCTATGGTTCGTTTTAGTCCATTTCATCTACCAACAATTCACTTCTGATAACTGAATCATTGTTTAACATACTTGAGCCTTTTTAGCTAGAATTTGACCACACAGGTTTTTGATGTTGAGCTGTCAACATGGTTTTGTGTTTTTCAAGTTGAACCCATTTAAGATATGTGAGCCTCCAACTCTAAATAAATGTTATAGGTCAAAGTTTATATTCAACCAAAATTGGGCACAGTTTTAGAGGAAATGAAGAAAAATCTACAAATTTTGGAACATGGTTTTTTTCCAAGTATGGAACACTAAGAAAAGCGTGGTCCACTTTCCAAAATTTAAAATGATTTGATATTTTGAGATTTATGCTTGGTTCTTTAATGCCAACGTGCCCAAAATGCACAATTGTATCCATATCTATGAAAAATAAAAAGTAGAACCCAAATTTGAGGAGAAGAAAAATAATTGGTTTTTTTTAGATATCCTATCATTTGCAATTAACTGTTAAACTTCATCCATAAGTTGGTATCATAAAAAATGCATAAAGGTTATTTTGTATACTTTTTCAAATAATTTCAAATTAATGGGAATTTGTTGAATGTAATTCCTTCTACCCTCAAGTATAAATATAAGGGGAAGCTTATGTGATTAGGAAGCAGGAATCAAGATAATAGTTAGACTCCTGTTTCAAAATATGTAAGAATGTATCTTTGTGCACCACACATTCACAGGCTTCTTGTAACAAAACTTTGATTAATACAAATCTGGTTTGGTTTATGACTGCACCATGACCTCTCTTTCTTTGTGAATGTACTTTAATTAGTGGAATATTGATGGGAAGGGCCCCTTACTCGACTGCATAACTATCCTTTATATCATATCAACATGGTTTGTGTTCACAATTCAAAGACTCTTATTTTAGTATGTGTGCCATTTCCAATAACATTATCTTCTGATGATTTGTGTTTTGATGCATTGTGTTTATGACTGTGTGTGCAAGTATTCAACATAGAGAAGCTGTGAAACCTTGCTTTAAATATAACATGAATGCTTATGACTCAAATTTGAAGTCAAATTAATAGTGTATTAAAGACTACGTTTTATAATACTTTGCCTCTTTTTTGTTTGGGTTAAAATCATTTCGATATTACTTGATTTAAATTAAGTGTTAACCTTTGAAACCGATTGTGTATTGCATCTAGAATTTGTGTTGAGTAATACATGGTTTCGATTTGATTGATTTCCTTTGATTTCACATGAAATTCATAAGCCATTATTAACCTTTGAAATTCAATTGGTTGCACTGTCAAAGGTGCATCAATGCATAGAATTAATGAGTATACTCTCGAGGACGAAAAATATTGATCATTCACCCTAAAAGTGGCTTCTAAAGAAAAATAATAAAACAATAGTTATAATAATTGATCCAGGTAGCTCTAGAGACACACACTAGACAAAGACAACTTAGAAGCTCAAAAATCAAATTGATCAGAATTATTTCAAACCAAGACCAAAGCATAGATCTTGTCGTCCTGATCATAACGATGTGAACAATTTGTCAATCTGAGCTCATATGAGGGATAACGAGCCAGTCAAAGTTCTGGTCAAAATTGGGATCTCGGCCATGTTTAAGTGTCCTACAATTTGACCAACCCTGGGGCATGAAATCTAGCTCCCAAAAGCGGGCGAAATTGAGGCCTCATTAAATTGCCCAATAACCCTTAATTTCAAAATATTTAAAAATGGCTATTAATGTTATAAAACAAATATATATATATATATATATATATATATATCTATATATATATATATATATATATATATATATATATATATATATATATATATATATATATATTAGTGAGGTGCAGGCCACCACCCCACTAACCCAAACCGTATTACGTTAAAATCAAATTTTTATGGGCCGACGGGCCATGACCCCCGCCAACCCTCCCTCCCTCAACCATATTGCATAAACTTAAATATGAGCGGTGGTTGGGCCACCTTCGGTGGACCCGACCCATGCCCCACCAAAACATATCACATGTTATTTGGGTTGGCAAGAATCAAACCCACCCAGCCACGTGGCCAGCCCACTCCACGGGCGGCCCAACCAACAAACCAAACAACGGAACTCTGCCCAATAAATGTGCTAACCAAAATGCGCTACCAAACCTTAAATGCATCCCCCATTTAATACATGCTACGAAGGTTATGGCGGCGGGCCACCCAATGTGGACTTGACCCCCAAAATGACTATATGCGGTTTTAAAAAAAACTATAATGTATTAAAATGGGAGAGGCGGGGATTGACTACCCGACCCTTCCTCAAGTAATTTCGATTACCACAACACCAAACAGTCCTCATTGGATAATCTGCTCGAAATTTATATAAAAACCTCATTTGTGAATGCACCCAAAGGATGGAGGAGCCAGGAGCATGCATGGAAATCGAGGCACGAGTTTTTTAATTAATTTATTTGTAGGTGGAACCATAAGCCCAGAGAAGAGGCAGGCAAAACTGTAGAAATTTTGAATAATTTAACACATATTCAATGGAGATTATCCTGATCATGTACTATTGCGGAAAAAATACACAATACATAAGCTCCTCTACGTTGATCATCAATATAGCAGCATCAATAACAATAAAACATCAAGAGCATTCACACATTAACACAGTATGTATCCCGGGGAAAGCATCTCGCTAAAAACCCCAACTATCTGTATATTAATGATTAAGTCATGTAACATTACACAGAATAATACTTCTCACAAGTATCTCCACCTCTGTTACACACAATACAGCTCAGATCTGATCTCCAAATCCCTTCCGCTGCTTGCCTGCCTCCACTGCTCAATACCTGCATGAGAATGAATGATAATGGCTCAAGAAAACTCATATTTACTTGGCAAAATCACGTGAGCACAAGCTACAATGTGGGAAAATATGTGGGCAAACTCATTGGCATACTCAATC
>APFE030568541.1:0-28770 GCA_000404065.3 Pinus taeda
TAACCCCCCGGTTCACTAAGTCGATTAGTCGTGGAAAGAAAATAACACAACCCAACATAAATTACCAAAGCATCTAACCCCTAATGAGTGGAAACAGATTGTTCAGCGGAGTGCTCGATTTTCTTGGATTGGAGGCTATTTGTTCCACACAGGGGTAGATATGCATATCAGGAGATGCATTCGAGAAGATGAAATCTTTGACATTTTAAAAGCCTGCCATGACGGACCATGTGGCGGACATTTCGCTGATCGCAGAACTGGACATAAGGTGCTGCAAACAAGGTATTATTGGCCCACGATTTTCAAAGATGCAAAGAAATTCTTCCAAGCCTGTGATAGTTTCTAGAGAGAAGGATGCCCCGGTCAGTCCGATGAGATGCCTCTGAATCCACAGCTAGTCATTGAACGATTTGAGTGATGGGCCCTTGATTTCATTGGACCAATTAACCCATCATCAAACCAGAAAACATATATTTTGGTGGCAACAGAATATGTCACCAAGTGGGTTGAAGGAGAGGCATTTCCAAGAGCTACAGAGGATTCTGTCATACAGTTCCTGTTCCACCTATTTGTGCGTTATGGCCTTCCAAGAGAGATAATTACAGACAATGGACCACAATTTGTTGGGAACAAAATAGATGCAACACTCAAAAACTATCATGTCCAGCATAAAATCACTACTCCATATCACCCATAGGCAAATGGTTAGGTAGAAAGCAGCAATAAAATAATAGAAGCAATCCTAACGAAAACCATTGCATTACATAGACGTGATTGGGCTGCCAGACTACCCGAAGCACTGTGGGCTTATAGAACAACATGGAGAAGTACCACTGGTTACTCACCTTATCAATTAGTGTTTGGAAAACAACCCATTTTCCCCATAGAATTCGAAATCCAAACATTGCGAACAACACAGGAAGTTGGCTTAGATCTAACCGAGGCACAGATTAATCGATTATAGCAGATCAATGAGCTGGACAAAATTAGGCTCTCTGCACTTCAAAACACTGCATTGATCCAATAGAAGCGAGCTAAATGGCATGATGCTCTCATTAAAAATAAAGACTTCCAGGAAGGAGACTGGGCACTTTTGTACGATTCCAGGTTTCAGGACTTCCCTGGGAAACTCCAGACTCGTTGGTTGGGACCATACGAAATCCAGAAAGTACATGACAATGGTACCCTTACTCTAATCACTATTGACAGTTTTGGATATGCCTTCAAGGCAAATGGCCACCGAGTTCATCTTTATCGCAAACCACTCACTCGGGAGTCCTTCTGCCAGCAGCTATGCCAAGACTCTGATATGGAAATTTTGGGGGAGGGAGAGAAGTCTTCCTCATCTGTGATTCATTAAGAAATTTATTTCTTTTCACAGTTTGTACATAATTTCTTTTCTTTTGTTGAATCATTTTTGTACATATTTTTGAATCAACGCTTTGCCGTTACTTTTCGAAGTAGCAGCAATGTTGTTATTTTTGTTGTTTCTTTTCTCAAAAGGACAACATTTTCTTCTTGCTGTTCCTTTTTCAAAAGAACAACACCCTTTGGATCAGCCGTCATTTTGCTTTAATTTTGTCCTTTTTCTTTATTTTTGCTTTTTGCTGTTCCTTTTCCAAAGGAACAACATTTTCGGTTTTTGCTGTTCATTTTCCAAAGGAACAACATTTTCGGTTTTTGTTGTTCCTTTTTCAAAGGAATGATATTTGTGTGCTTTGTTGTTCCTTTTCCAAAGGAACAACATTTTTGATTTCTGTTGTTCCTTTTTCAAAGGAACGACATTTCTGTGTTTTGCTGTTCCTTTTTTCTGTTGTTCCTTTTTCAAAGGAACATCATTTCTGTGTTTTTCTGTTCCTTTTCCAAAGGAACAACATTTTCGGTTTTTGCTGTTCCTTTTTCAAAGGAACGACATTTGTGTGTTTTGTTGTTCCTTTTCAAAAGGAACAACATTTTTGATTTTTGCTGTTCCTTTTCCAAAGGAATGGAATTTCTATGTTTTGCTGTTCCTTTTATTTCAAGTTTTTTAGAATACAGCGATGCACTTATGCATTGGATACAAAATCACAACATACTGAAATCAGTGAATCATAAAATCGCTATTTTTATAAGAAATTGCTCTGAATTGGTAAGAGGACAGAAGGAAGGACACACTTACTCATTATCTTTTGCTGTCATTGTTTTACTAACTCTTCTCTGATTGGTTATCTTTATCATGTTGGTCCCTTTTAATACTCTTTGATTATTATTCAGGAATAAGAGCAAAGGGTTTATATGTTCCTATTGAGATGTTAAGACTTCTTCCACCATTCCTACTCATAAGGAGTGTTGAACCACCCTTTGTGTATAAATAGGGAAAGTGCTTTATGAAAAAGAAAGAAAAAACATCAAACAATGATGTCTTAATGACTTATAAGTTGTCAAATGCAGGATAGGGGGTCTCATCAAGAGCTAGCCTACCATGATCATGAAGACGAAAGAAAAGTGGCATTCCCAATATGGCCACCACACCAGGGATATGGTCCAAAAGTTATATAAAATAAAGAACCCTTGGAATAGAAGGTCTCACCACGAGCCGGCCTGCCCACCTTTCGCTCCTTCCTCATGAATGGCATCTTAGCTAACTGGTCACCAAGCTAGCATAATGGCCTACATTTTTGACATCACACAACATTTCCTAAGCATACACAAAGGATCATGGTTCCACGGGTGAAATAAACAACTCTGCCAAGGTTATGGACACCTGTCGGCAGCAGAGCACTGTTAATGGTATTGAAGTCACATTATTTACACCAATAGGTAGTTATTAGCACCCTTTTGTTTCTTATACCTTAGTAATCAATCATATATTATTTCCCGAACCATACAACGCATGTACATCTATTATCACCAATCATGACAGAACAATTGACAATGATCGCATGAGATTCCGTATCCACGGCAGATGTCCTATCCCCCTAGCCTCGCATCATATCACCGCAGTTTCTTATGTATTAGGCGATACAACTCTACGCCTCGATTTCGGTAATTTGCTACTTTTGTAAACATGGCATATTGCCATATGCTATTCCTTTATGACTCTGCTTCAGAACGACACGCCGTTCCTTTATTTGACGGCCGAGACGACCTATCAAATTGCGGGGGGGAGGTTAACCTCATCATTCCTGGATTACGTGTCAGATCACTACTCGGGAAGCTGTGTACTTGGGAATAGCATGGCTCAATAGTATACTACTTTTTATTTTTTGTGCATGACTTTCTGTTCATAAGCCATTTCCATTGTATATTCTGCAGCATTAGATTTTGAGCAAGTCTTGCGTCTGTCAGCCTCTCTGTGTTTCAACAGCGTGAACAGCTGCCGTTCCATTGTCAAAACTCTGAGATTTTACAGCGAAACCATAAACATGGGAGGAAGATCAATTTGGAGAGAATCACAGGTGCTAACAGTCTCTGATGCTGCACAGGGAATCCTGGCAAGAGCAGGGTGGCTAACTTATCTCAATCGCTTACATGAATCCAATGAGACTGTAGCAATTGAATTCTTGCAGAACTTGCAAGAGGATCACTCCATAGTGAGGGGGAGACACATAACAGTCACCGATGACATAATCGCAGAAGTCTCGGGACTGCCAGCCGCTGGACCTGTATGGACGTTAAAGAAGGAGAGATTGCAGAAGATCATAGAAACCTTCCAAGAGGAAGGCCAGAGTCTGACAATTAGAGGAAAGGGGGTTCTGCCAGCAGCATTAGTAGAGCCGTGGGCGGAATTGGCAAAGACCATTCAAAGATACATCACCTGTGAAGGCAGAAGGTAAGGCCACAACATCTTAAACTCTTAGCTGTATTAAAGCAAAAGTGCTCTGTAAATTTACTTGCATTTTTTAATTCATTACTTCATGACGTTGCACGGAGCATAAAAAAAGCACAACATGTAGAGTCAGTTGTTAGTCATCATGGGTTAATTCGGTTAATAGTTAGCCATAGCCTTACCCAGCAGCAGAGCAGCTGGGAAGAGCTAATTGCCATGATAGATGGAGGATTGACCACACCATCCCCAAAACGTAAACATGCCACCAGTACACCTGAGCGTCCATGTTACACAACAATTCGTCACTGTCCCTGTTACCCCTTCTCCCCCATCTTGGAGGACTCATTCCGGGACCTACGTGAAGCGACATGACTTGCAAACACTTGCATTGCATTCCCCTAAACATGAACTTCATTTGCCCTGAAGACACCTCCTGCTAAAAACCCATAAAAACAACCCTTTTTCCATTGGCGCGGTTTCACAATGCAGCACTTGCGCCAATGGGGGAAATCCTCTAAAGAGGGCAAACCAGTTGGCACTCTGTCACAGAGTCGCACTCACGCCAGCCAAAATGGGTAGTGTTTTTTAACAAACCAACAGCGGAAGATTCATCTTAACCAACTCCTGGACTGAATCTATCTTGAGTTGGGAGGTTTGGCTTCGAATCTCCATAGAAGGGAAGTGGTTTTCCACCTCTCATGGAAGCTTCTTAGTGATAAAGCCAATCCCATGAATATTATGGATGATCCTAACTCCTCCTCCTCTATCTATAAATGCTTGTCCTTTTGCCTTAGGCAAGTTAGTTCCAAAGATTGAGAATTGTCAAGTTCATGCTACAAGAAGCCTTCTTCATACCCATAAGGCTAAATCTAAAGTAAGGAGATTCTTGTCCAAGTAACCAAGGAGAGAGAGGCTTGTTCCCATTCCCAACAAGCTTTGCAAGACATGTGCTGTTGATCACCTAGCCAAAGGAGGATTTGAAGTCAGAACTATGGTTGTATTCTTCTTTGTTTATCAATAATAGACGACTATTATTATGGTTCCACTCTTATTGTTCTTTGTAATGATGATGAGTTATATCCTTTCTGACTGATATATAGTTGCATCTATTGGATTTTATTCTTGTGTTTGTGTTGTTCTTTGCATGTGCAGGTGTCCATTCACGGAGATCGTGGGGATCGTGACCGGCCGGGGCAAAGGAACAGGAGCGTCAACTCTTCTACAAGCACTAGCGTTGGAATCTAGGTAGGCCCTCATCATTGGTCTTTGATTTGCAATTAGGAAACTGCATGATAGCATTGTTTGATTGTTGCTAGACCCAATCTGGGCTAGTAGGGATCGCCTCTGTCCGCAGAGGGGATTTACCTCCACAACAATTTGGCGACTCCACTGGGGAGTTAGCTTTTTGTCTTGTTGTTTGATTTGTAAACTTTGGACGAAGCTTGAAGTACGACCAGATAGCCTTCGAAACGCTATTGCTCTACATTAGCGATGCAGATCAACACTACTTCAGTTCATCTCCGGTTTGGTTTATGAACTGAACATCTTGGAACTTGTCTTGTTTCTTGGTTTTTCCTGCTTGGTTAGCCTTCTGGGTTGAGTTCTTGTGCTGCTTCTCGTCCCTTGGTGTACCTGGTTACTGTTGGCCTAGCTTTGGCTTGCTTGTTTTTTATTTTTGCATATCAAACTTGAATGGCGCGCTTTTATAGCATTACAATCGCGCCAATTGGCGCTAGTTGCTCATTGACAACCCGCGCCAATCCCTAAAAGGCGCTAGTTGCAGCCTGATAGTCGTGCCAGGCCTGGGAACTTTTGAGGCTTGCTTGGTTCTGAGCCTCTTGAGCTTGGTTTTTGTTCTGGGTACCTTTTTTTGACTACTTGAGTGTGTTGGAGTCTTGTTTGACTGGCTTTGATCTTTACCCTTTGGGTGTTTGCCTTTTTCCATCGATTTCACATTTCTAGCCCTAGGGCATCTAGTGGCTTTGTGTGTCGAGCCTTCCTAAGGTGTTTTTGGTCTTCTATTGGTCCAGTCGACTCTCTGATTACTCCCTTGCACTTGTTTGATGGTTGTTAATCGTTTTATTGCATTATTTTGGTGACTTGCTTCATTTTCACTTGAATTCCGCTTTGTTTCGCTTTGAGCCTAGATTACACGGCTCATTGGTGTCTTTGGGACTTTTCTCATTCTTTGAAGGATTGCTTTGTGATTTAGGGATTTGAATGTGCTTGTATTGAGTGGGATTTGTTTGTTATCATTTCTCAAAGTTCATTTAGTGCATTTTGCCATCAACATAAAAGGAAAAAATCTCTTTTGCTTTGTATTAGTTAATGAGAATTAGAGCTTTTCATTGATTAGTGATTAGTGATCTTGAAGAAAAGTTTGTTAATTTCCATTAGTTGCATTAGAGATATTCTTTGTTGTTTTGTGATCATTTAATTTGTGTGAAAGCTCTCAAACTCTCTCGTAGCTAGCATTCATCGAATGAAATGACATATTTTGGCATATAGTTTGCATTTAGGAAATTTTGAGACATTACATACGGTAAGGCCTGAAAATTGAAACATAATACAAGATCAACTTTAAAATGAACTGGATGAATCTAACAACGCATTGGAACATAATGCACACTTTTTATAGGTCTAGGCTAGAGACGTGCTTCGACGTCGTTAAACCTAGTCACTTTTGTTTCCACTCAAGGTTGGGTGATTCCTCCTTTTGTGACTCAATAGTGGTCTAGTATGGACTTGTGCTCCCACGTACCATCGAGTATATGGGGATACCCCACTAGGTTATCATCCTTTATCCATAGGAAGCCGTGTCTGCCACCTTACACCCTATAACGCACCGAACACAATATTCGGGAAGATTGACTGCCGTACGGAAAGTCTTTGGTTTTCATACGATTGCCAAGGTGTATATGCAGTTTTATGGATTGTCTGGTAACCCCTTTTGCCTAGTTCTCTAGAGTAGTCACTTTTGATCCTTTTCAGACTCCCTAAAAGAAAAGGCTTATCTGAGCATTTGTCAGTTCGGGCTCATTAAACATTGGAAGGTGACTAGAGTCATCGTTTTGTCCTTTTCTCGACTCTTTAAAGATGAAAAGGTCAAGTTATGTCCTTGTGTCTTAAAATTTATTCGCCCGCGATCACACGCCCCGTTAGATTTTGTTTGTTGGCCATTTGATTGTGTGTCTTGACTCTTTTTCAGCCCCGTGTATGATTTTCAGTTTTGGATGGCAACTTTTCCAGAGTTCACCAACCCAGGAATCCCCTCTGAAGGGAATCCTGGTCATTTTCCTCCTTTTGGGAATGTTGGTGCTCCTTACATGGCAACGTTGTCCCTTCCTGGGTTAACTGTTGGGTTGCTTGTTTGGTTGTTCTCGACCTCTATGGTCCCTAATGTTTCAACTATTGGTCAATCAGTTCCTCCACCCGAACAACATCATGTTGATTCCAAGGTGGACCTCTCCCCTTCTTCACCTATTTCTACGTCTTCATCTTCTACTTCGCCTGGTGAAAGTCTGGATTCAAGTAACCAGGTGGCTAAGAAGAAGAAGAAGAAGACGAAGAAGAAGAAGTCGACTAAGTGAGAGGCTAAACGTGCAGCTGTTGCCCCAAGTACAACTCAGGTCGGAACTCATTCTGCTCCTCCGCAGAAGGTTAAGTTTCCTTGTAAATTATGCAAGGGAGACCACCTTCTCTGTGATTGTCCTGGCCTTCCTAAGGTCTTAGAAGTATGGTCTCATGATCTGACCTACCCCTCATCACCCTCTGAAGCTCATGGCGATGATACCCTAACAGCTGGTAATGGTAAGAAGAATGGGAAGATTCAATTCCCCTGTAAGCTATGTGAAGGCGACCATCTCCTTCATCTTTTTCTGCTCATGGATAAAGCTTCCGTTGTTTTGGAAAGTCTTACAGCTTCTTCACCTCAACTCCCCATTTGTTATCAGAGGCTCTCTTCAGATCCTCTCCCTGTCGACAACGAGATTGATTTAGATCCTTCTCCTGTCCATCCTCCTCTTTCCGAACCTGGCTGTGCTAAGCCTGTTCGGGACCAACCATTGGTCGAAGAGAGTGTCAACTTGGGTTCACCGCCTGTTGATCACTCTATTTCGGAAGAGCGTCATGCTCATGTTCTTCGCGTCTCGTCAAATTCTCCCGAGTCCGAAAATGACCCTCCTATCCCAGCTGATCCAGAGAGTCCTTCTTTAGTTCCTTTAGAGCAGGGGGGCAATCATACGATTCCCCCACCAAGTAGTTTAGAAGTTTCCTTCGACTGGAGTCATTTGACTGCTTTCTGCCTTCCATCCCATGTGCCTTTCCAGGTCACGGTACATGCCTATGATAAGGCAGTACCTGGCACTGTCTTGGATGAGGGTGCATCTATCAGTGTTATGCCTTCACCTACTTGGCAAGCTTTGGGCTCCCCACAGCTTGTGCCTATCGCATAGAATCTGATGGCGTTTGACAGGGGAACCAATCAACCATTAGGGATCCTTCCAAAATTCCCTATTACTTTGGAAGGCAAAATCGTCTATATAGACATACTAGTTACCCTAGGGGCTTTAGATTTCAGTCTTCTCCTTGGTTGTGACTATGTTTATGCCATGGGGGCCCTTGTCTCTTCACTTTTCCGTGTGGTTTTCTTTCCACATGACGGAAGGATCGTGACTATTGATCAATTATCGTTCTCTAGTCCCCCGGTGCCTCCTGCGCAGTTGTCATCCCTCCTGGTTTTTATCCACCGGTTGTATTTGCCCCGCCGCAGGTCAACTATGTGGCTACTTATTCCGTGCCTGTATCTAGTGATGCCGCCATCATGCATAGTGTCCTGGGGGCATTGGGTCCTGACTTCCAAGATGTGATCCTTCCACCGGGAGTGGCACTCTTGGAAGCTACGACTTCTTGACCATCATGATGAATTTTGTTCGGAGCATAGTTCGTGTTCCTATGTCAAGCTCCTTAAAAAGTGAAACTTGGTCTGGTCGAGCATAGTTCCTGATCTTGTGTCAAGCTTGTTAAAATATGAAACAAGGGTTATGAGGATAGATCTTTTACTGTGTCAACCTCATTAAAAAACGAAACAACTCCCTTTCCAAATCGAGTCTTTTGATTAAGCTCTCGTAACATCCAAGTCGAGTCTTTCCAAGATCTCGAAAGTGAACCTTCATTCCATCCACTTTTTTGAATGCAATGAAGCTTGGGGGGCATGTACCTCATTTTGCGTCATTATGCTGGGGGCATGCGAGCTTACAACAAGCATAGTTTTTCGTTTCAACCTTGTGTAAACATGAAACCGAATCCAAGCAGAGTTCTCCATGGTTCAAGCTTGTGTAAAATGAACCCATACCCGATGTACATCTCGTGATTGCAATTTTTATCCGCTAAATTATGTTAGATGAGCCTTGGTTGTTTTCATTCCATTGCCACCATCTCTTTTGCCGATCATATGCTTTCACTTGCTTGTTTTCGTTTCTTTAGGGACCACAGTTAAGAGTGGTTTTATTAGCCAGCCTCTTGACCATTACGTGTTTTGAGTAGTTCCACAAGTACCGGAACCAGTTGCTACCCTTTATACCACTCGTTCCTCTAAGACGAGTCACCTTTAAGCTCTTTTCTGACTCGTAAAACATGAAAAAGTTGCCGAGTATTTTTTCCCTTTTTGACTCGTTAAAGAGAATAAAAATGGAGGTCTTCTTTCAGCGCTTTTCTGACCGTCTAAAAATGAAAAGATTTCCAAGATATTCCTCTTGACTCGCTAAACGTAAATAAGAGGTGGTCGTCTTTAAACTCTTTTCCGACTGTGTAAATACGAAAAGATCGTCGGTCCCTTGTCATTTTAGGCTCGTTAACGGTTACGAAACGACGTGGTTTCGATCACTTTTTTACTTTTTTCAGGTCGAGATCACTAATCATGAAAAGTACTCCTCGAGCGTAATGGTCGGGCAGTTCTTTCGAGCATTGTTTTAAACTTTTTCAGGCTCGAGAGACACAACTTTACGAAAAAAGACACCCTTGGAGTTTACTTTTCCGCTGTCTTTTCAAACTCTCTAAACATGAAAAGACGTCGAGTTCTTCCTTTGTCAGACTCATTAAAACTTGATGACATTGGATTCCGTCGAAATGACGCTTTACAGGCATATGCTATCCCCGTCAACCTTGTTAATAAAAATAACTGGGGTACTCACCAGCAATGGTGGGGAAAATGGAACTAGAATCATTGTCGTGTCGGCAGTATGTCGCTCTTGAACATGGCACTTGTCTACATTCGTGTCTGGGTGGGGACATCTCATCTCATTTTTCACTTGCCTCTGTGGGTTTGGGTGATCCTGTTTGACCTCTCATCTACTCGTTGCCTTGTCACCATGACCTCTGATCATTTGATGTCAAATACTGCCAAGTCCATTATCGTGCCACTGATATGTTCAAGAGACATTGACCTTTGCAGAATAATTAACCTCCCTCTGATAACTCACATAATCTTGATTCACAAAAACATTACCTTCCTCTGTCTCGCGTCGATGATGTGGGAAACACTATGGCCCACCTTCGATCAAGGTCGCTTCCTGTCGACTTTAGCTCATTATCCAGGAAGTTGACCTAGAGACACCCTTCAGGTGCCTTGGAGCCTGCATGCCTCAATGGCAGGTTCTTCGTGTTCGACACGAGGTTTTCATCATTGGCCTCCGATCGAATGATTCTACGGGTGTTCGACGCCGACTCACTGATTTGCACGCTGTAGATTGTACCTATAGTACCTTGAGGGCCATTGTCATTATTGGTGGTACCTCTCGCGTCTGTTAACAGTTTTCATCATTGGCTGGTAATCAGACGATGTTCCTGCATGTTCGACTTCGACTCCCATATTCGCATGCTTGAACTTGTACTTTGTTCAGATCAAGATGGAGAGAAAGACCCTGGATTTTGTCTGTTAGAATCTAGGTTGCAATTTTATGGATTATTCTGATTATTACATGACTCATTCACTGGATGGTTGCGACCATGCCTGAGTCTATTTATCGATCCTCACTGGATGGCTGTGTCCATACCTTGGATCTATATTTTTATGTACTCTGCTATGGATGGCTGCGCCCATACCACATATATCATGTACTTGAGATATCAGTTGTACTTCTCTACGCAGGTTCTCTGGCGGCAGTGTTTTTCGGTTGGCCATGTTCTTGTAAAGCATTTCACCCCTCTCTCTCTCTTGCACCTCATGCTTTAGGGGGCATCTATTACACATCAATTTGTCACCGTCCCTGTTACCCATTCTCCCGCATCTTGGAGGACTCATTCCGGGACCTACGAGAAGTGACATGACCTACAAACACTTGCATTGCATTCCCCTGAACATGAACTTCATTTGCCCTGAAGACATCTCCTGCTAAAAACCCATAAAAACAACCCTTTTTCCATTGGCGCAGTTTCACAGTGCAACACTCACGCCAATGGGGGAAATCCTCTAAAGAGGGTGCGCCAGTTGGCACTTTGTCACAGAATCGCACTCGCACCAGCCAAAATGGGTAGTGTTTTTTAACAAACCAACAGCGGAAGATTCATCCTAACCAACTCTTGGACTGAATCTATCTTGAGTTGGGAGGTTTGGCTTCGAATCTCCATAGAAGGGAAATGGTTTTCCACCTCTCATGGAAGCTTCTTAGTGATAAAGCCAATCCCATGAATATTGTGGATGATCCTAACTCCTCCTCCTCTATCTATAAAAGCTTGTCCTTTTGCCTTAGGCAAGCTAGTTCCAAAGATTGAGAATTGTCAAGTTCATGCTGCAAGAAGCCTTCTTCATTCCCATAAGGCTAAATCTAAAGTAAGGAGATTCTTGTCCAATTAACCAAGGAGAGAGATGCTTGTTCCCATTCCCAACAAGCTTTGCAAGACATGTGCTGCTGATCACCCAGCCAAAGGAGGATTTGACGTCAGAACTATGGTTGTATTCTTCTTTGTTTATCAATAATAGACAACTATTATTATGGTTTCACTCTTATTGTTCTTTGTAATGATGATGAGTTATATCCTTTTTGACTGATATATAGTTGCATCTATTGAATTTTATGCTTGTGTTTGTGTTGTTCTTTGCATGTGTAGGTGTCCATTCATGGAGATCGTGGGGATCGTGACTGGCCGAGGCAAAGGAACGAGAGCGTCAACTATTCTACAAGCACTAGCGTTGGAATCTAGGTAGGCCCTCATCATTGGTCTTTGATTTGCAATTAGGAACCTGCGTGGTAGCGTTGTTTGATTGCTGCTAGACCCAATATGGGCTAATAGGGATCGCCTCTGTCCGCAGAGGGGATTTACCTCCACAACAGTCCAGAAAAACGAAGGAAATCGGTCCGGCTAGCATGACTACGAGGGAGGCTGGAGAAGCCCCAAGGAAACACCAGCCAACTGGTAGAGATAGAAGATGAATAACCCCCACGATTAGAGGGGGAAGACAATGAGAAAGGAATGTAGGAAAAAGAGGAAGGAGAAATGGAAGAAGAAACTGAGAAATCTGAGCAGGAGGAGGAAACGAAACAGCAAGAAGGTAGCTCATTGTAGGATCCATTGAGAGAATATGAATTGGCCAAAGTTTTGGCCAATATGGGTGAATATGGCCAACCTTCCAGTCCATTAGATCTCCATGCTGAAGAGGAACCTCAGGAGGGAAATGCACCTGAAGAATTCCATGCAGAGGAGGTAGAAGAAGAGAATATGCCTGTTCATGATGAAAATATGACAGGAGATGCAGAACAGGAACAATCCGTTCCTAGCCGACGACACCAGAAGAAATTCCGGAGGAAAGGGGGGCAGAAAGGGAAGTCACCCAAGAAATAACAGAATCAGTTAGGGTTCTCGTCCAGGAGCAACCAGAGCAGAGCAACAAAGATGCACCCCAGAGAGAAAATTAGGGAATTAGTCACAGTCTAGGCCGCAATGAACAATTTGTTGTTCCTTCTAAGGAAATTGAGGAAATTAAGAAATTACGAAAAGAACAGCAGAGACTACTGAATGTAATAGTTCATCTCTAACATCAGATCAGGATTTTAAAAGCAAGGAAAAGGGTAAAAAGGACTTCGGGAAGGAAAAATGCAACCACTCTAGCAAAACCCCTCAAGACAAAGGATTGGAGGACCAGAGTCCATCCTGCTATTCAAAACCCCGTTGAAAAGCAGGCTGCTGTTTCAAATAATGTTGAGAATCAGACTGCTGTTCAAATTAAAAAGGAACAACATTGGACTGATACCCATGTTAAGATAGAAATGGATGATATGTTGACCTGGGATAAGGAAATTCAGACAGAGACACCACCCTTGGGAGTGATAAGGGCCATCAATGCAAAACAACACAATAGGAAAATTTAGGTAAAACTCCCGGTCTCCACTGCTGCATGGGAAAGAGATCCGAGAATGGTAACCCTACGAGAGGGTTTGACGCAAGCTCAGCAAGTAGCAGAAAAGCTTATAGAGCAAACAGTCTTTCGAGAAAAGTATGAAGAGCTACAGCAGCAGCTTAGGAACGTCAATCTATCCGAAAGCCAGGCCTTTTAAGGGTGGCGAAGGGAAGAAGTAAAAGTCGCGAAGGTAACTCGTAGGTTAGATATAGTTATCAAGCAGATGGATACCTTATGTTCTTTATACAATGGCGTCCTAGCATGTAGAGCCCCTGCTAAGAATTATGCCTTGTTTTTAATGGAACGATATTTGCAATTGAAAATAAAGGTTGTTAAAGTAGGGGCTCCCATACAAATTAACACCATCAATGATTTTATAAACTGTTGTAAGCACTATGGGGTAAAAGTTCAGAGACTACTGTGTGAGTTTTATTTTCATAACCTTGTATTAAACCAGGAGACTGAGCTGAACCCTCGCCCTTTTTTTGGGGATATCCAATTACAGGCATTTATTTCATTTGGGGTTAATCAAATTAAATGGCTTAAAGCCTATAATTCTTTCCAAAGGCAAGAAAACAGATTAGATTTGTGGGTAAGAGATGAGCCTAGGAATCTAGTACAGTTGTGGAGAGAACATAGAAACCTCATGAAGGCTCCAGGTGTAATTGAAGCATTAGGACCCATTCATAAGGCAATCATTCGACATGGAATATAATACTTTTTCTCTATCAAAGACCTTGCCATTGATGCGGTTAAATTTCGGTATCAGATCTCTAATTCGAATATCCAGCTCAGGGAACCATTTAAGTATGAAAATTTTAAATTAGCCTCCAACCGCTTGCACCTCTATGGCGAAGTCATTTTGAGGGCAGGGCCATCCTGGTTAGGATATAGGTTCCGGAGTCCTATTATTTGGCACCTTGCACTCAGATACCAAGCCTTGTATGAGATGCCTGAGGGTCAGACAGGCCATTTATTTGAACACCTAGTTATGCATCATGGCTTTAGGCCTTCACATGAGATTCCATCTCCAGCCTACTCTCTCACTGCCTTAGATATCAACTACAATTTTTTCATGAGGGCATGAAAAAGGGTAAGCAGGGGTGTGTGTGGAGTACTAAAGAAGGTATGTTTTTGGTAATTATTTCAGCATCTTTTCATTGGAACTTACAACCTTTTGCATCATGAACTAGGAAAATGATAAGGAATTGTAATAAAACCCGTGAGATTAATATGCAAGACGAAAACACTGACAATTGTCATTTCCTTATGCAGAAAGAAGGAGAAATGAGAAACTACTGTTCTAAAGGAAAGGACAAGGACGGGTTAACCGCTGTCCCTTTGACGGGGAACCGTATGCAAACAAGGCAAAACAAATCAAAGTGAATCATCCCTAGAAAGGAAGTGGAGATATCGGCTCGGTGCAGGAAAGAAACGAGATGACTAAGGACTAACAGTTCGGCGAATCCCTTAGGATCCTTGATCCTGAGGGATCGCTACTTTAACTATTTTTGCACCTAGATATCTCCGCCTTCACCATTATAAAAGGGGCATCACTGTTAGCTCGAGGAGAGTGAGAATTTGTTATGTTTTATGTAATTTCCTTTAAGATTAAAACTTTGATCATCGAGTCTCGTTAAGAACTGATCTATTGTAATTCCGCTTTATGCATTAATACAAACTTGGTTGCTATTTCATCTCTGAGTCTGGAATAACTTCAAGCGGTGTACCCTTGGAGGCTAAGGGCCCGGCCCTAGAGGACACTTGCTCCTATACTATTACGTTTGGTTTATGCGTGGTTTGCTTATCGACGTTATTTCGTAATCCGATGCGTTTTGTAGTTTACATCACATGCTCTGTTATGTTTAATTTATTAAGGTTTCTAAAGACAGAACTATTGTATTGACTCTGCATCGTATCACTGTTCTTTTAAGTGTTGATATAATACTGCTAGTCTTTACAGAATACTGTTGCTGTTTAATTACAGAGCCTCTGTGTTGTGCACTTGTTCATTGACATTACAGAATTCATCTGGGGAGTTATGTTCTTTGCGATTGTTGGATCTATAAACAATGCTGTTCTATTTTGAAATGCAGTCGTACTATTTCTAACTAAGATTGATAACTGGATCAGATTACTATTAAGGTGTGCCGTGTGTATATATGGTTTTCAAGTGTCGTTCTATAATTCATCATTAATCAGTGTTGTTCCATTTTGGTGTGTTGTTCAATTCGTCCTTAAGAGTGAAGGATTGCCATTTGATTCCTATACGTTACGATTAGTGCATTTGATCTTGTAGACTAAGGTGTTGCTACTTGTTAGACTTAGTTGTTGTTACAGTTTCTTGTTTGCTATTCCATTTCAAGTTTGCTGTTCTATTTCTTAATTGTTGTTCCATTTCTTATCTGTCGTTTCATTTCCTGTCATTTGTTATTTTGGTGTGAAGAACGATCTCAGGTTGTAGTGAGCATTGACATCTACTGTTCGGCTCCCAGATCCACGATCTATTCTCTGGTTTCCTTTTCCATCAGTTTACAAAGGGATGAGTTATTGCTACTGAACCCTTGACTAATAAATTGCTTAGTTTTCTGAATGTGTGGTTTAAACTTTTGAAGTAGTTAGCTGTAAACAAGCATCCGTTTACTCTTTCATTTTTGAACACTGTGCTACTAGCATTACTCTGGCAGATGATAGCCTCAAACTGAGACACTCTTTGAAATAACAAAAAGTTCTCGGATTGACATATTAATGTGAGGCAATTAGAGGTGAAAGAGACCCTTTTTATAGTTTGACGTTTACCTTCTTCCTGGGAGCTGATTTCTCAGGGATGTGTGGCTGCTTGAGAGGGGTCGATGTTGAACCGGGGTCCGCACACTCTTCTATCCTGTCCACTTCCCCAATCTGTTGCCTTGTGGACATCTTGTGGTCCTCCTTGGGCTCTTATGTTGGTGTTGTTGTGGTTTCTTCCATCTACGTTGCTGTTGCTGCATCGGTCGTCTTCTGCTCTGTGGCTAGTTCTTGTTCTCGGTGCCTCTTTTCAGCTAGTTGCCCGATGCGCAGCTTGGTGTCCTTCTTTCTTTGCTAGGCTGTGGCCTTCTCCATTCCTGCCAAGTCCGGGGTGCACCACTTTGGAGGCCATGACTCCATTACTACGAAGATTGCATCATCCATTGCGATGAACGAAAGCTTCACCCGTTTCTGCACTGGATCCTTGCGTGCCTGGATATATAGGTTATGCATATCCACCTTGAACTCTGTCGAGCTCTGCAAGCTATTATAAACTGTGGGAGACATGCGCAGCCTTTGGTTGATCCACAGTTGGATGCTCACCTCCATGAACACCCAGAAAATCTTCGTCTCGCTAATCCTCTTTACGTCTTTTGTAGCCCAGAGCGAGGTGTACCTCGCGGCTTCGAGCAGATCATGCTCAATACTAGGAAACTGGCTGTCCTCTGTCAGTTCCCTTGCAACCAAAAAGATGGATAAGAGCAACCACATGTAGTGGAAGGTCTTACCCTCCTCCTGGGCCTCCTTGCAGTTCTTCAGAAACTCCTCGCAGAGGAACTGTGCCCAGTTGAAATTTACCCCCTCCGCGCACTACTCTGCCAGCGCAATCACAGACGCTGGCACTTCGTCGGCGTGACATTTCCTCATCAGCTTGCTGACCAGTAGTTGGGTGGCTACACGTACCCCCTTGTCCTTAATTCTTGCTATTGCGTACCCCCGCTTTTTCTTCTCTAGTTTATACTTGTCCTTCATGGCTTCTGCGAGGGCCAAGTTGTTGTTTTTTCCTGCTATGGCCACAGGGTCGTGTCCTTTAAAGGGTAGTCGAGAAATTTTTTGAATTAGGTTGGCTGCGATGGGAATCAGCTCCTCTAACTAGAGATACCCATCATGCACCAGGCACAACAGCTGCTTGATGACGAAAATGGTGATGGGCACATGGTGGTAGTGGGGTATCCATCGCAGATGGAGTAACCCAGCCTTCTCCACACCGCACAACCATTTCTGCTTCATTAAACTCTCCGTGGCCAGGTGTGGGAACTTCTCACTATCTACGAGGTCCTAGTCCTCGAACTTCATGGTAGGTATTCATCCCAAAGGTGGACCTTCAAATCTTATCTTGTTGGGAAGGAGTGGGGTCTAGAGCGCACTCTTCATGGCCTCCAAGTCTTTCGGTATCTTGGCTTTCCCTTTCCACAGGGGGATGTACGCAGGTAACTTTATTGTAGAAGGTTTTGGTGAGACATCATCCACCACATCATCTTGCACCTCAATTTGAGCGATTAGAGCTTGCAAGTCTTCCTCCTCTTCGTCTGATTCAATGGTGACGAATTTTCCCTTTTCTGCCATTGACAATTTTCCAAACCATGGGTTTCTTGGGGATACACATACTGGGACCATAGTCTGCTTATCTTTTTTCGATCGCAGCATTCGTGGTGATTTTGGAACTTCCGGCACAACTTCCGCCACTTCGGGCTCCTCATGGGCCATATGGGGCTCTGCAGTATCTTTGGCAAATCACACTCTTGTTCTGGTAGCAGACATCGTGTCTATAGTCAAAGGTGGTAAGAGTACGTGATGCTCACTGCTCAATTCTCACACAACCAAGTGTTGTCTCGTGGCTAGCCCTAGGGATTTTATAGCATCTTTTGAATTTGAATTCAACCATTCCCCCCACTTTTGAGTTATTAATGCCTTCTTGGTGGCATATCGTCCCAAATCTAGCTCTTAATTCATGTATTAATTGCTCGCCACTCGCTACTCTTTTCCTTAAATTAGACATCTTGTCATGAATAGTGACACCAATGGTCACCTCCTAGCCTATCCGCGTGGCACTGTAGCCCCCTATGCATGGGCATGACCCCTGTAACATACTGATCCTGCGTGTACCCTCCTGATCGCGCAGCTCCCTTATAGAATCTTTTATAGTCCCACGCTCTCTTTCAACTGCTTGGAGCACTGAGATTATGCCCCCTATGGATAGTCAGGTGGTTGCACCACCTGTGCGAGGCTTCAATTCACCTTCCAGCCTGGTTTGTGGATACCCCTTTGTGATAGTCATCACCACGCATTCCTCCTTAGGTAGTGTGCTCCCCTGGTTACTCTGTTTGGTAAGGTGTGGTCGCAACCATGGTAGCAGAGTCACAAATACTCGGTGACAATCTTCTAATGTAGTGATATGGCTGCCCATACCATGTCCTGTCATTTTATCGATGTGACATGCTTGGCGCGATTTCAATTTCCAGTTTTTTGATTTTTGCGTCATTAACATGCTTTTCTGCCTCAGTCATACCCGATCTTCTTCGAGTTCACGAAGCTTAAGGTTCCCTCACCGAATGGCTTCCTGTATCTGCATTTGTTCGCCCTCACGTAGCTTCATAATTATTTCATCCTTATCCTTGTGTGTTGTCCCAACTATGGGATCTATTGCGTGAGGATTCATTTCCTCCAAAACTATGGTCTCGACTTTGCTCTTCAGCTTTAGAATCATCTTCATGCCCAAGTTCTTGCACATGGCCCTATAGGCCCATTGGACCATTGGTACGTACAGGTCCCAATTAGTTCATCTCGCCTGGTGAACTCTGTTCAAGTTTTTGCATACCTTCTTGAATGCTTCTATGTGGAATGTTTGCCGTGCACGTTGCCTTTCTTGCTGCTACGTCGTGTTCAGATTTTCGATCCTTAGTTTGGGGTTTGCTTGTGTGGACTGCATAGCACACATCTATACCCATTGATCCAAAATGGATCTTGAATAGAACCTCTAAGTCTAAGTCTTCAAATATGTTAAAAAAAACGCAAATAGAGTATGGCGGAAAACCTAAATGCAGCGAGGAGCGAAGAAGCACAACCTTAATGCCCCAGAGCCATTAGATCTACAAGATCAACGGATGAGATTGAATCACATGTAAATCCGAGAATAGGACCAAGTCAAACTTCGGGCTAGAGAATCAATGGCTACGTCAGCAGGACATGTGGCAACCCGGGATAGAGTCGCAGGTTTCTGGTGATGTCAGCGTAGCAGACGAGGTGGCAGTTGGAGATTGGATCACGACATCAAATATGTGGAACAAGGTTAAAAGTGGAAAATGTGATTAATGAGGTTAAATGTTGTTTATTGCTAAACCTCATGAAGTAGCGGACCCGACGGATTTATGAATAAAACAACGAACCTTTTGAATTCCGTGGTAAATGGTATTTCGGGTGGGCTTTAGGTGGTAAGTGGTATTGGAAGGGCTTCACCCAATTTCATACATCGGCCGACACGTAGCACGTCACAGGAGAGAGAAAACCACTTTTTTGGGTGGGTAATTTCCATGCAAGTGGGCCACCCAAAATGGCTGTCAATCGTTGGATTGGCGATCACAGATCAGACGGTGGAGATTGAGTGAGCTGTTTGATGATTGGATGCAAACTGTCAGATGAAGGAAGATCAAATGGTGCAGAATGTTAAAGGGCATTGGCAGACGAGGCATGACAGCCGTCTGATCCATCCGTTTTGGGGTTCGCGTCAGAGGAAGGCTGACGGTCAGGTCCACCCACGCCCGCTGGTCCCTTCATTGGTAAACCGTTACAATTTCAACGAGGGTAACAAAATAGTGTTAAAGACGACTATTAACATAGAAAACGCATGGATGCGAACAGAGGGACAGAGGCACGAAGAGGGAGAGGCTGGTACTCTTTTAGACTCAAGGATTTTGTGTGAATCCCTGTGTTAATGTCACTGTTGTGTTGAGACTCTATTTGAGCTCACACTTGTAATAAGCTATTCTTGAACAAATAATATAGAGGTCGACACTGATAGCTTGGACCAGGAGACATGGCCAAGGGGTCTGGTGAAATCCTTCATTATTTTTTACTGTGTTGGTGTGTGTCTGTTATGTTTTCTAACTGTTAATGGTCTAAATTATTCACAATCTTTTCGATCCATTGCACTAAATAATATAGGCATTCCTACACATGAGTCTGTAATACCTTTTCTTCTTGACCTAGTATCCATTTTGGATCAAGTGGTATTAGAGCATCTGGTTTTGGTTTTGGTTTTATTAAGGTTAGACAAGCTTGTGCTGGATTTTGAATGCTAACTAGATTAAAGCTTAGACTAGAAGAAGGAGAACTTGTTGAGGCTAATCTAGAGATTGGAAGAGTCTATTCTCAGAGGAGAATGGTAGACGAAGATCCATTGGGATCAGAATCTCAAATTTAAAGAAAGTTTTAAGACACTCCAATCCATGGTGGAAGAGATGTATCTGGAATTTAAGAGGGGTCGAGGTGAAAGCACTTCAACACCTAAACCAGACAAAGGAGCAGATGAACCTTTTCTAATTGCCCCTCCAAAAGGCAAAGGGAAAGGAGAAATGCCTCCTCCACCATCTCCTCCATCATCACCTTCATCATCTTCATCATCTTCTTCACATAACACTAGCTCTTCTAAGAAGAAGAAGAAAACTTCCATAATCAAATTAGATGTGAAGTTTGATTTGCTAATTTATGATGGAGAACTCAATGCAGAAAAGCAAGATAATTGGATAATACAAATTGATGTATATTGCAGGGTACAAAATGTTGATTTAGAAAGGAATAAGATTCAGCTGGCTAGCCTTCAACTTGGAGGAACTCCACTAGTATGGTGGGAAGGCAAGACACAAGCTGATCTTCAAAAACATGGTAAAATCATTTCTACTTGGAATGAATTTGCTTTTGCTATCAAAAACCAATTCTATCCTTTAGCTTACATGCAACAGGCAATGATGAGTTGGGAAACTCTTTGCTAGTTGAAGGGTCAAAGTGTACAGAGTTATACTCAAGAATTCAGAAAGAGAGCTTTAACTCTAGGTATATCATTAGATTCACCTGAGACTTTATTTAAGTATATAGGTGGTTTTCATAGCTATTTAAAACATACAATTTTCATGTTTAATCCCACTAGATTAGATGATGTGTCAGTTCAAGCCACACATCTAGAAGCTAGAGGTAAGAATGTAAACCCAGAGGTTGGGGGATCTTCTAAATATTCTGTAAGCAAGAGCAAGGAAAAGAAGAAACTGAAATGGAAGGAGAGGAAAGAAAACACTGTAAAGAAGGATAAACCTTCATGCACTCATTGCAAAAAAAAAGGACACGATGAGGCACACTACTGGGTTTTGCATCCAGAACTGAAAACTAAGAAGTTCGGTGGAAAGGAGAAGAGGAATGCTGTTGTTATTCAGCTGGACTTGGGATCAGATTCAGGTGATGAAACAATAGTTACAACCACAAGTATTAAAGGTAAAGATTTTGAAGCATCCACAAGTAATTCTGCACAATCTGTTGACAATGAAAATAATGAGAGGGAAATAAATGAGCTTTTTCGTATTAGAGTAATTTCAAAGCATAATAAGATTGATACTTTATTTGATAGTGGATCACAAGTAAATTTTATTTCTAAAACAATTGTAAATAAGTTGGGATTACAAACAAAACCTCATGAGAAGCCATATCCATTAGGTTGGGTGTGTGATAAAACAAAGCTACAAGTAACGAGACAATGTAAACTTAGGTTTGCTATTGGATCAACATTTGTAGATGAGGTTGAGTTATATATAGTTCCATTGGATATATGTGGTATTGTTTTGGGAAGTCCATACTTGTATGATAGGAAAGCTATTTTCTGTAGAGCTAAGAATAAGAATCAACTCACTAAAGAGGGAATAGAATACATTCTAAGAGCTCATAAACTCAAAGGTAATTATTCTCTCATAAATTCAGGACAGAGGAAAAGAATTGTGAATTCAAGTAAGAAATTTTTACTAATGGTTGTAAAGGCAAAGGATCTTGAAAAATCTAATGCATTTGAAGGTTGTGATTCTAAACAGAAAGCTGATTTAGTTAAAGTTGTTTCAGAATATGATGTTCTATTTCAAGAAGCTAAAGGTCTGCCACCCAAGTGAGAAATAGTACATGATATTTATTTGCAGCAAGATGCTCCATTACCTAAAATTGGAATGTACAAGTTATTAACTTTAGAGAATGCATAGATAAAGAAGCAGGTACAGGAGTTGCTCAATAAAGGGTTTATATGGCCAAGCACATCACCATGTGGATCTCCAATCGTGTTGGTGACAAAGAAAGATGGTTCGTGGAGAATGTGCATTGATTATAGAGCACTAAATAAAATAATGATCAAGAATCGTTATCCTCTTCCTCATATTGATGATTTATTAGATCAATCAAAAGAAGTAGTGTACTTTCTAAGTTAGATTTACGAAGTGGCTATCATGAGGTTAGAGTTGCAGAACAAGATGCATGGAATACTGCTTTCAATACAAAGCAAGGATTGTATGAATGGTTGGTTATGCCTTTTGTCTTAACTAATGCTCCTGCTACATTTATGAGAGTCATGAATGATGTACTCAGACCATTTATTGATGATTTTGTAATTGTCTATTTAGATGTCATTCTTGTTTTCAGTAAGAAATGGGAAGAACATGTAAAGCATGTGAAACAGACTTTAAATGTTTTAAAAAGAGAAAATCTCTATGTAAAGCTGTCAAAATGTGAATTTGGAAGAACATCTTTAAATTATTTGGGTCATATTATAGGGTGTGGTGAATTGAAGATAGATCCCTCTAAGGTTGAAGTAATTGGGAACTGGCCTAAATCCAAATCTACTACAGAGGTTAGGAGTTTCCTAGGGGCAACACAATACTAGAGAAATTTTATTGCTAACTTTTCTTTGATTGCAACTCCATTACATGCTTAACAAGATTGAAACAGGGGTTTAAGTGGGGAGGCAAACAATAGAAATCCTTGGACACCTTAAAAGAAAAAATTAGTACATCACCAGTACTAGCATTGCCAGATCTTCAACATTCATTTTATATTGAGATAGATGCCAATGACTATGCCATGGGAGCAGTGTTGATGCAACACAGAAGGCCTATATGCTATCATTCTGAGACATTTACTTCTGCAGTAGTTAACTATCCTACATATTATAAAGAATTGTATGCATTACTACAAAGTGTGAAAAAATGGAAACATTACATAATGGGTAAAGAAACAATCATACATACAGATCATCAGCCACTTCAATATTTTCACTCACAAACTAAATTACAGCAATCAAGACATTATAGGTGGATGGGTTTTCTACAACAATTTCATCTTATCATCAGATATAAGAAGGGCATACACAATAAAGTTGCAGACATGTTATCAAGACCAATCATAAATGCATCTACTATACTTAAGCATAACTCAGTAATGCATGAAAGTTACATTGGACAATATGCTCAAGATGTACATTTTAAAGATGTATATGCAACTTTAAGTCATGGCAAGCAAGTAGAAGAATTGGATTATTATGTAAAGGACCAACTCTTATATCATTTGGGAAAGTTATGCATTCCACAAATTGAAAGAGTTAACATAATTCGAGAAGCACATACTTCTCTCATATCAGGTCATTTTGGTGTAAGTAAAACAGTTGCACAATTGCAAAGATTCTGTTATTGGTCGTGAATGCATGAGACAATTTCCAGATATATTAAAGGATCTACAATGTGTGCTACAAGCAAACCAAGCAATAGAAAATTAGGCTTGTACACTCCACTGACAATTCCTTCTCGTCCTTGAGAAAGTGTTTCCATGGATTTTGTTGGGGGATTGCCAAAATCTAGGAAAAGTCATGATTATTTGTATGTTGTTGTGAATAGGTTCAGTAAAATGTGTATTTTGATACCATGTAACAAGCAGGTTACAGTTGAACACACAACAAAGTTGTTCTTTCAGAATGTATGGGTTCATTTTGGGTTACCCACTTCTATTGTATCTGATCGAGATTCTTGATTTGTTGGGAAGTTTTGGTCAAATCTACGGGAGTTGATGGACAACAGGTTGAAAAAGAGCACAACATTTCATCCACAAACATATGGTCAGATAGAAGTGATCAATAGGACAATGATCCAGTTTCTTAGAGGCTATTGCAGCAAGCATCCCAAGCTTTGGGATGAGCATTTGTGTTATGTGCAACATGCTTACAACCATGCCAAGCACTCTTCTACTCAGAGATCACCTTTTGAGACTTGTTTTGGTTTTATACCAAAGTCTCCCTTGGATTTGTCTATGGTAAAGACATAGCAGTTGATGGACACAGTGATGTGGACAAAGCAACCAAGTTCATTGAAAAAATCTAGGAAATTCACCAGGCAGTACAGGAACAGTAGGAAAGAAGTCAAGCCAAGTACAAGGCAAGACATGACAAGCATAGAGTTGAGCATAGTTTTCAAGTTGGTGATCAAGTTTGGCTTTACATCAGCAAAGAAAGAATGCAAGGGGAAGGTAAGAAGCTAAAAACAATAAGGTATGGACCTGTTAGGACCTAAATCTGCCTTAGGCTGAAGGAAGGAAAAATTCAGGCTAACCACAAACCACACTCAACCTCGTAGCTAGCCCTACGAGGACAGGAGAGGGCTCTCTCTAGGTCAAATCAGTAAAATATTCAAGAGAGTCTGAGATGAATTAAATTGAATACTGATTTTAGGCTAGTAAATAGATATAAAAGGATAATTGATTGAATGACTGAATTTTCTGAGCTGTATGGGACCGAAGGAACAACAAGAGATTGACAAATTAAATCAAAGACACAGATTGTTTCATGAGGCAAGATAGGCAAGAGTTTAGCAATCAACTTTGAATAATATGGAGTGGAAAGACAGTTGAGAGGTTGAAAAGGGCATATGTGATGAATCCTTTTCAGACAGAAGAAGCCACATAGAACATGAAACTCTTCCCCAAGGCAGAGCAATAAACTGAATTCTACCTTTCTTACTTAAAATAATTCAGCTGGAAATGATCATGAATGAAATGTGAAACATCACAAGTTACATATGAAACACAAAGAAAGACACATGCTAGACACTCGCCACATGAATCTCATAAACCGGGGCTGCAACCTTCCATTATTTCTCTGTCAAAGCTGTACAATAAAGTGCTGAGTTTTTCTCCCCTCCTCCCAGAAATTCAAACCTCTTTTACAAATGATTTTTCATACAATAAATAAGCTTACTATGAGAAAATGGATCGACCCAAAATAAGGAATCATTTAATCATCATTAATAGACATGAAAAGCTAACCATCAGCAACTGAAAGAACGTTGCATTTTGATTTCTCTGATGACCGATTAAAAAGGCAAAAACTGCAGCATGGGTCGCATGAAATCGTGGCTGAAGACAGCATAAGCAACCCACTTCCTATATTTTGGCATCTACTCTCAGGTGAGTCATCTATTATGGAGACGACCACGTGGCTCCAGAGAAACACGCGTGCATACCTTATAAATTTGAGCGTTCGGTCTTTGACCGTTTCACTTTTCTTTGTTTTTGTTATTTGAATAACTTCTTGAACCTTTCATGATATTTCCATTTTTCTTTGGGGTTAATGTTTTTCCATGTGCAGATGAGCCAATATACAACAAATCTGTGTGATTCCTTGGCGATTTGGAGCAAAGTATGGCAGTTTCGGGCTTCTGAATTGTATGCGTCGCGCACTCTGCCCAGTGTGCCGTGGCGTTTCAGTGCGTCACGCCCGTGTAAATTTACACTAGGCAACTTCTTCTAGTGCGTCGCGCACCTCCAGTGCATCGCACCACCTGTTGTGTGCGTTGTGCCAACCAAGCTTCTACAAACTGAACACACTCTTCAACTGCTATGTCATTTTCTTAGCTGTGGATCTACAATCTACAATTCTTATAACAAATCATTCATTGTAGCCTTAAAATATTCATAAAATCTCTACTCAGAAAACCTAGATGCACGCTTTCTTGCAGCTGCATCAGTTTTTAAGCGTTCTGCCTCTGGAATTGTCATAAGAACATATATAGCATCACCAAACTCATCGACATTTGAGGCTAGAAACCCAGTCTTTCGTCCATCTTTGGTCCCGCAGAATTGTGAGCAATTGGCACTGCACCAGCTGCCATGTATTCCACAATACTCATGCCAAGATATTCATCCATCATCGAATGAAGGCTGAAAATAGACCCTCCAAGGAGATCCACCAAGTCATTGTAATTCACATTCTCACAAAATTCCACTTGTTCATCAATTCCCAGCTCAGAGCATTTCTTCCTTAAATGAAGTAGTCTCTTTTCATCTTCCTTATTTCGACAGCTTCCAACAATTTGAAGCCTCCTTACAAATTGCACATTCGTATGTTCTGGTGCTTCCATGTTCACATCTTTTCATGGCAATGGCAAAAGCCTCTAGTTGAATACCATGGGTCTTCTCTGGTCGAAATTGAGCGACTGAGATGAAATTCTGTAATTTCTCTGGTATCTCCAAAGGAAGTTCCCACTTGGTCCTTAGTTCATCAAAAGTCAACAGTTATACCCAAGGAAGCATGCTGGAGAGAGAGTGTATTGCAGGGAGGGTACACTCGCCTAATTCATTGAGGTGTGTTCCATAGCTTTTCAATATGAGATTGTGTCCATGAAGAGTTGACCATTGCCAAGTTTGAATAGAAACCTACCCATCCATATGTCCAAGTCATAAACTTGTAGTAAACTGCCTTACCTCTCGATAACCAAAAGCTGCTTGCAATGGCATTAACATTATTATACATTGAATTGCAGCTTAGAACACGAGAAAGCATATCTGAACTGATTGTTGGATAATGAGTGTAACCAGTAACCTTGCATCCAAACAAATGTGTAACGGGGTATGTGAAGGCATAACCACTTGTATCAAAATACAAAATAAGTGTGGACTTGTTGAGAGCTTCCCATTCAAGTAAAAATGAACCAAGACTCTGGCCAATAAGAGTAAAGTGGGGATAAGTGGCTGCCTCAATCCAAATCCTTTTATATAGATGCACCACCTCTTAAAGTAAACTCTGTTTTTGTTGTTTCCACTTGACTTTTTGAACTGACGATGACCCTCTTTGTCAATTTTGTAGGGGTGTGTGGCATGTGATCTTGGCAGAGGATGACTAGGGCTGCACCTAAAACATTGCATGTTTGAGCTTTAAAAATTACATATTCGCTACAAAAACAAATTTGACGATTTCTTCTTAAAAACTCTGTTTTGAAGAAGAATCATTCTCGAGCCTTATTGATAATGAACATTCTGAAATGAAGACTTATTGGAGACATCCTCATGGCCTGTGGGCATTATTTGACATTGTTGAAGACCAAATCAACTAACCCTAGTCCTACTGATTGAAATGACGTTTTCTAGCCATGAGACCAAACAAGACTGTACATGACTTTAAAATTGATTTTGATGAACAGACCAGAGCCAATAGGGCAAGGCATGAGAGGTAATAAATGACAAGACCCTTCTGTCATATTATGGCATGCACCTAGCGGAATGCAAATGAATGATGGAATGAGACACCTAAAATGAAATGCAATAAGAGAATTGATCTCTGTCGGAGGGATGTAAAGACCGACTCTAACATTGGCTCCAATGGGTATGGCAGCTCTAGCTCCTTGGAGGTGCCAAGAACTGTAGATCTTTGGGAGAGCAGACAGTGCCTTCGTCCATTGGGCTATGGAGTCAAAACACAGAAACTGACATTATGCAGATGGACTCTGACTGAAGACTAAAACTGAAAACCATAATAAAACCAAACACGACTACATCATAACTAACAAACTGGAAATATGCTCATATTTGAGCTTATTCATCAAACCTACTCTAATTACTCTTTCCACCACTCGATCAAGTGAAATGGAAGAGCCAATGCAACCAGGTAAGCATCAGGGAAAATTTTAAGAGGCCCCCCTAAATTTACATGTATAATAAATGGGCGAATCTCCATGGTATATAGGAAAAATGGAAGGCGATTTTATCAATAATATGATATGTATATATAATTTTTTGGCGAATCTCTCACTAGGCATGGCGAATATTTTACTCAATTATAAAATCTTGTGTTTATTGAATACACAAATGAAATCATTGCATTTCTTTAAAATATCTTTTGAAATCAAAATTACCAAAATTACATATCGATAATCTAGTGGGTGTAAGATAAAATTCACCCGTGCCATTCACAGAAAAGCATGAGAAAAAACCTAATACTATATATAAAACCAAGAAAAATTCAAATTCATCACTTCTATGTTCCTATTTGCAATTAGAAAAATTACCCAAATTACAATATTTTTACTCCACTTCTAGGGACCTCGTAACCACGCTGCCAATACACAAGTATGTTCAAGAAAAATTCAAATTCATCACTTCTATGTTCCTGTTTGCAATTAGAAAAATTACCCAAATTACAATATTTTTACTCCACTTCTAGGGACCTCGTAACCACGCTGCCAATACACAAGTATGTTCCGGTTTGCAATTAGAAAAATTACCCAAATTACAATCTTTTTACTCCATCATATGTTGGAAAGTTATAGAAGGATGACTAGTGCAATCAATCCCATTCCTTTTAGCCCTGGATTTGTTTCCGTTTAAAACAGAAGTATACAAATATACTTGTCCAATGTCTATGCTTTAACCATTCACCTTAAGATTTTTTTACAATATAATTCCTAAGTCTATTTAATATCTTCATTATCATAAAAACCAA
>APFE030568541.1:30006-54345 GCA_000404065.3 Pinus taeda
ATTAGGGTTAATAATGTTTTTTTGCATGGTATTAATATAAAAAAATAAAAGATATTTTATTTGTTTACCATACCTCTCATTTTTTTATATTTTTATTAATTTACCATACCATTCATAAATACAAGGTGACTTATGTTGTAAATATAAAAAAATGTTTTATTTGTTTACCATACCTCTCGCTTATTTATATTTTTATTAATTTACCATACCTCTTTTACAAATATGGTATTTGGCCCATAGGATTCACTTAAATAAAACCTCTTTCTTGAGCCTTCATAAATAGAACGAGGGTTATGGACTAAATATAAAAAGAGGTTTTATTTATTTACCATGCGTCTAGTTTATTTATATTTTTATTTATTTACCATACCTTTTGAGTAAGTATAAAAAGACGTTTTATTTATTTACCATACCTCCACTTTACTTATATTTTTATTTGTTTACACCCTTGCATGTATATAAGGTGACTTATGGAGTAAATATAAAAAATGCTTTATTTATTTACCATACCTCTCATTTATTTATATTTTTATTAATTTACCATACCTCTTTTATAAATATGGTATTTGGGCCTTTGGCCCATAGGATTCACTTAAATAAAACCTATTCTTGAAAATGGGCGAATGGAAGGTTGTAACTCCTAATTTCAAGGGCTAAATTTACCTTTTTTACCCTCTCCCTTAAAATAAGGTGGGCTATTTGAGGTGATTTGTAAAAATGGACTATGATACAAAATATTCGCCCACTAAAAATTTAAAACCCCTTAATTCCGCCAAAGAGCGAACATTCGCCCCTAAAATCACCCCTAGTAAGCATCATGACTGATATTTGATTTCTTCCCAAATGCTTTCTGATGCGTAGGAAAAGGGAAGAATAAAAAGGCAACTCCCATGGAAACTTGGAATCAAGTTCAGTGCTAATAAACTTGCAAAGCATGAATTGGTTGGATGACTTCAAGAATACTGCAAAAGGATCTTCATAAGCATCGCCATTGATTTTCATTGACACATTACTACTCTGGTCCAAGTAATTTTCATAGCTGGATTTTAAAATTTTCCTCACATCTGTGTTGTCATTCTTTGGTGATAGCAGCAGGCTGTCGAAAGGATCCTGAATTTTGTGAAGAACCAAACTCTTTTGTTGTTTCCAACTAGAACGAAAACCTCCTTTATCAATCTCCTCATGTGACTGCAAACTTTGATATGAGCTATAAAATGAACCATCTATTAAACAAGGAAATGAAGGTGACCTTTGGAATAGATTATTATCGACATTCTCTTTTGTCTCATGGTTGGCTGATGGAGAAGAGGTTTTATAGCAAACAGAATCTAACACACGAGCAAAAGGATCATCAAAATCTTGAGGGGACTGCTGCGATGTACCTATTGAAACTGTATGACATCCTATTGGTTGTTCATCTTTTTCTTTGGAGATATTACGAAGATTCTGCCTTATAAACTGAAATACTTCGAAACAAAAGAGTATAGAATCCTCTTGCATCATTAGATCATGTATTTCGGCTGCCACACCTTCATCTGTAATCTAACCTTCGATTATGTTTGGTGGCTACAAATCTGGTGCTAGAGGGGGTTTTATATCCAAAATGATTTCATCAGTCATCTCATGGGAAGGTTTCTTATTTACAACTTGCTCAAGAATTTCGCCATCTATCTCATCCTCGACATTAAAACTGAGAGATTGTTGATTTCCTACAGGCTGCTCATTTGAAAATTTACTATGCAATTTACCCCTCAACAACTAAAATGATTCAAAATAGAAAGGTAAGGAATCTTCTTGCATCATTTGATCATAAGTGCCAGCTTCTATGTCTTTATCTGTGACTTGACAATTAATGGTATTTGGGTGCTGGAAATCTGAAAATAAGAAGTCTGGAACAAACTTTTCATCGCCCTCAAGAGGATCCAAATCAAGACTTGTCGACAGCTGATTTCTGATTGCATGGAAATTGTCTCTGATGAACTGACATGAATCAAAACAAAAGGGTAAAGATCCTTCACTTACTTCCCAATTTGCTGCACTTTCCTTGTCATTGTGATAGCTGATATGCATCGGTTGGTCACTGCACTCGAGCTGCTATAAGTGAACTTCCTCCTCCCACGAACTAGCTGATGATTTGTTTGCAAGATTAGCTTCTGTTTGGAGAACATAATCATCATCATCATACTGATCAAACTGAGGCAAATCATCGGTATAAGACACATTATCAAGCATACAGGTCATATCAACAGGTCTTTCTTCTCCCAGATGATCTACAAAACAATCCTTATGCCAATTGGGATAAGAAACAAAATGTTTTGGATCAGCCACTTGTTCATGAACGTCATTTTCATTTTTTGCCGTCATTTTCTGCACCATTTCTTCTACTTCCCTAGCCAAAGTGTCAAGTTTTTCCTCTGAAGGTGTCAATTTCTCTAGATCCACGTTTTTCATCTCTTCTTCCTTCAACCTTGTCCTTCTGATCAGCAAATGAGCCTCTACATTTACTGTGTTGTTCTGCATCTCTTCCAGTGTTGCGATATTCCTTTCTCTCAGCTGAAACTCCATTTCCAGATCAAAGGCACTCGGGTAGTGCAAGAGAGAAGATCTAGGAGGGGGTCTTATATCAACCGACATTGAATAATAAACTTGATTAAATCTGGCTGAAAACTGTTGTACTGTCTCCCCTGGCAGTCTTTTTAGCTGGTTATACTCTTCTACAATAAGGAAAAGGTTCTGTCCGATCATCCACTTGTCGAGAAAATTTTTGACGAAGTGCTGGAAATCTGAGATGGTTGCATCAGGCAGGGCTTTGAGCCAACTCTTGACTTTGCCATGCAAAGAAAGAGCAAAAAGCCTAATACTAACATCTTCATTATCAACTTCAAAAAGGTCTAGAAAAGTCTCAACATTCTTCACATGTAGCTCTGCATTGACGTTCTTATGTTCACCGTCAAATCTTGGTAAGTATAGATCATAGTTTTTGGGGAAAGCATGAAGAACAGAAGGTAAAACAAGAGGTTTGTACCTATCTAGGATTATAAAAAGTTTCGGGGTATATACAAGAGTTATGGGATCAATTTTTCTTTCTTTAGGCTCATCACTCCGAAGAGAGTCATCATAATATGTGGGAAAAGTAAGGAGGCTAGGATCAAAGGGGAACTCAATATTTACCCTTTTTGAATAGGTCGAGTGAAGATTTTGATCACCTTTATCATTCCACCAATTCTGAAAAACTTTCAGGACAACTTCAAGAATAGCAAAAAAGTAATTTACAAGAAAGTAGACCAGATCCTGAATACCATTCCACTTTGGATACTTGAACTTTGTGTAAGGTCCTTCCATTTTTGTAGAGAAAGAGTTAGTCCTCCAGTGGAGTCACCATGAAGCATCGATTGCTGGATTCTTCAGTGAATGGAGCCGCCAGGTGAATGATTTCAGCCTTCTTATGCCTGATCGTTGTCCACCATCAACCATCAGACCTGCACTTGATACATGTACTGGGGCAAGACAATCTACAATCAAACCATTTTCTTCCCCAGTGGAGTTGCCACTATGTTAGGACCTAAATTTGCCTTAGGCTGAAGGAAGGCAAAATTCAGGCTAACCACAAAACACACTCAGCCTCGTAGCTAGCCCTACGAGGATAGGAGAGGGCTCTCTCTGGGTCAACTCAGTAAAATATTCAATAGAGTCTGAGATGAATTAAATTGAATACTGGTTTTAGGCTAGTAAATAGATATAAAAAGATAATTGATTGAATGACTGAATTTGCTGGGGTGTATGGGACCGAAGGAACATCAAGAGCTTGAGAAATTAAATCAAAGACACAGATTGTTTCATGAGGCAAGATAGGCAGGAGTTTAGCAATCAAATTTGAATAATATGGATTGGAAAGATAGTTGAGAGGCTGAAAAGGGCATATGTGATGAATCCGTTTTAGACAGAAGAAGCCACATAGAACATGAAACGCTTTCCCAAGGCAGAGCAGTTACTTAAAAGCATTCAGCTGGAAATGATCATGAATGAAATGTGAAACATAACAAGTTACATATGAAACACAAATAAAGACACATGCTAGACTCTCGCCACACGAATCTCATAAACCAGAGTTGCAACCTTTCATTATTTCTCTGTCAAAGCTGTACAATGAAGTGCTGAGTTTCTCTCCCCTCCTCCCAGAAATTCCAACCTCTTTTACAAATGATTTTTCATACAATAAATAAGCTTACTATGAGAAAATGGATCGACCCAGAATAAGGAATCATTTAATCATCATTAATAGACATGAAAAGCCAACCATCAGCAACTAAAACAACGTTACATTTTGATTTCTCTGATGACCAATTAAAAAGGAAAAAACGACAGCGTGGGTCCCATGAAATCATGGCTGAAGACAGCATAAGCAACCCGCTTCGTATCCTTTGGCATCTGCTCTCCGGTGAGTCACCTATTATGGAGACGACCACGTGGCTCGAGAGAAACACGCGTGCATACCTTATAAATTTGAGCATTCGGCCTTTGACTGTTTCACTTTCCTTTGTTTTTGTTATTTGAATAACTTCTTGAACCTTTCATGATATTTCCATTTTTCTTTGGGGTTAATTTTTTCCATGTGCAGATGAGCCAATCCACAACAAATCTGTGCGATTCCTTGGCGATTTGGAGCAAAGTAGGGTAGTTTCAAGCTTCTGAACTGTATGCGTCGCGCACTCTGCCCAGTGCGCCACGCCGTTTCAATGCGTCGCGCCCGTGTAAATTTACACTGGGCAAGTTCTCCCAGTGCGTCACGCTCCTTCAGTGCATCGCGCCACCTGTTGTGTGCGTCACGCCGGCCAAGCTTCTACAAACTGAACACACTCTTCAACTGCTATGTCATTTTCTTAGCTGTGGATCTACAATCTACAATTCTTATAACAAATCATGCATTGCAGCCTTAAAATCTTCATAAAATCTCTCCTCGGAAAACATAGATGCACGCTTTCTTGTAGCTGCAACAACGTTTAAGCGTTCTACCTCTGGAATCATCATAAGAACATATATAGCATCACCAAACTCATCTACATTTGTGGCTAGAAACCCAGTCTTTCATCCATCTTCATCCAAAACAATGTCCATCTTTGGTCCCACAGAATTGTGAGCAATTGGCACTGCACCAGCTACCATGTATTCCACAATACTCATGCCAAGATGTTCATCCGTCATCAAATGAAGGCCAGCAATAGCCCCTCCAAGGAGATCCACCAGGTCATTGTAATTCACATTCTCACAAAATTCCACTTGTTCATCAATTCCCAGCTCAGAGCATTTCTTCCTTAAATGAAGTAGTCTCTTTTCATCTTCCTTATTTCGACAGCTTCCAACAATTTGAAGCCTCCTTACAAATTGCACATCCGGATGTTCTGGTGCTTCCACGTTTACATCTTTTCATGGCAATGGCAAAAGCCTCTAGTTGAATACCATGGGCCTTCTCTGGTCGAAATTGAGCAACTGAGATGAAATTCTGTAATTTCTCTGGTCTCTCCAAAGGAAGTGCCCACTTGGTCCTTAGTTCATCAAAAGTCAATAGTTATACCCAAGGAAGAATGCTGGAGAGAGAGTGTATTGCAGGGAGGGTACACTCTCCTAATTCGTTGAGGTATGTTCCATAGCTTTTCAATATGAGATTGTGTCCATGAAGAGTTGACCATTGCCAAGTTTGAATAAAAACCTACCCATCCATATGTCCAAGTCATAAACTTGTAGTAAACTACCTTACCTCTTGATAACAAAAAGCTGCTTGCAATGGCATTAACATTATTATACATTGAATTGCAGCTTAGAACACGAGAAAGCATATCTAAACTGATTGTTGGATAATGCGTGTAACCAGTAACCTTGTAGCCAAACAAATGTGTAACGTGGTATGTGAAGGCATAACCACTTGTATCAAAATACAAAATAAGTGTGGACTTGTTAAGAGCTTCCCATGTGAGTAAAACTGAACCAAGACTCTGGCCAATAAGAGTAAAGTGGGGATAAGTGGCTGCCTCAATCCAAATCCTTTTATACAGATGCACCACCTCTTAAAGTAAACTATGCTTTTGTTGTTTCTGCTTGACTTTTTGAACTGACGATGACCCTCTTTATCAATTTTGCAGGGGTGTTTGGCATGTGATCTTGGCAGAGGATGACTAGGGCTACGCCTGAAACATTGCATGTTTGAGCTTTAAAACTTACATATTCGCTACAAAAACAAATTTGACGATTTCTTCTTCAAAACTCTGTTTTAAAGAAGAATCATTCTCGAGCCTTATTGATAATGAAAATTCTGAAATGAAGACTGATTGGAGACATCCTCATGGCCTATGGGTGTTATTTGACATTGTTGAAGACAAAATAAACTAACCCTAGTCCTACTGACTAAAATGACTTTTGCTGGCCATGAGACCAAACAAGACTGTACATGACTTTAATATTGATTTTGATGAATAGACCAAAGCCAATAGGGCAAGGCATGAGGGGTAATTAATGACAATACCCTTCCGTCATATTATGGCATGCACCTAGCGGAATGCAAATGAATGACGGAATGAGACACCTAAAATGAAATGCAATAAGAGAACTGATCACTGTCGGAGGGATGTAAAGACCGACTCTAACAGGACCTTTCAAGATACTCGATAAAATTGCTGAAAATGTGTTGGGCAGCGCGTCCCCCGCGTAAGGATTTTGGGGCTTAAAGCCCAAAATTTTTGGTATTGATGTTGTAAAAGTTTCGTGAAGTGCACGAAGAGTGAATTCTAATGGGTCAAGTAAAAGGGTTGTCCACCTGAAAATAATGTAAGATAATAGACAGCGAGTCAGCCTTCCCATGGTCTGCAGACCGTGGGAATGTATAAATAGAGCAAGGCTCTAAGGGTGGAAGGTGTCATCACTCAGGTTGTTCCCCAGGAAAATTCTAAGGAGGGAATACGGCCGAGGCAACCACAGACCAATCTTTTAGACACAGATTCTAGCTAATCTGCATCTAGAGAGGGCTCTCTCTTTAAAGTTTAGCATTGTTTTTAGATTATATTAGGCTAGGTATGAAGTACAAGGGTTTAGTTTTGAGTTTTGGATGGTTTTGTTCTGTAGAACAGGGCTGTAAATTTGAGAACTTCAGTCCATTGGGCTAATGGAGTCTAGGATGTTAAACTACTGGATATGGTCTCTTTGACAGAAGGAGGTACTACAAAGCAGGGTAATTATTCATGGAACAATTCATAAGCTGAATCAGATGGGGTGGAGGCCGTGGTTGGAGGGCAGTTAAGAATTCTTCAACATGCAGACAGAAAGAAAGTGAATGATTATGACCAAGAAGCAATTAAGAATTTCTTAGCATTAAATCAATATGTAAGAACCAGGGAAACATGAGCAGTTAAGAATTCCTATTTATGTTGATCCTAAAGAAAACATTAATAATAATAAATATTGAACACAGAGTGTAAACAAACAGATTCTGGGCTATTCTTTTTCTCTATTATTAAGATCATGAAACATATATGATGTATATAAACACATAAACAGTAAAGCACAGGTGAGGAGAAACTTATTGATCCATAACATGACTCGAGAATTCTGTAGCAGGGTCCAGAGTATCAATTCCACATTCAGATAGTGCAGCGACAATGAAATCCAACAACTTTTTATTCAACAAATTCTCAGAGTTACAGCGCAGTCCAAAGAAGATATCACCAACCAACACCGAATACTCCACTTGGGGAGGTATTTATACAAAAAGTGTTTACAAAATATCTGAATGAGATAATATCTAACAATAACTCATTCTACCAACTCAGGGAGAGAAATAAATGATTTTGAAAGTAGGGAGAAATAAATGAAGAAGTAATTGCTGTTGTGCTGGCTGTTTTAGTTGGTCGGATATGTTGACTTTCACGCTCAGTGAGTAGACTGGTAGCTGTCTTTTATTGATATCCCACGCTACTGCCCTAGCATCCTCGACTGTATTTGGACCGTCTTTGACATGATGTTGCTCCATTTTGATTCCGGTTCTCTGCTGTTTTCTTCTTTATGGCATGTGATACCAAATTTCAACCTTTCAAAGCTATAAAAAGAAATTAAAGATATGTTTATAAAATCTCCAACATTCTTTGCCACCATTGGTCTCCTGGTAACTAATGTCTTTTCAATTTCCTTAAAGTCTCATCAGCATCAGTGTATATGAAGAAATCAGGCTGGACTGTGAAAAGATGTTTTATTTCATGTTCAATATAAAACAGATTTTCCAAACTGTCATACAAGCTCTGTCCTGATGGGAGTGCTCTTTCTTCTTAAGTGCTTGATGAGGCTGTGATTTGATTTGCAACATAGGTATTCACTTTGTGAGCATAATTTGCATGTGTCATCAATTTGTGATCATTGGTTAATAAACTCGGCAGACCCTTTTCCTGCAAAACTGTAAATTTCTCTGTAAAAGAATTTATCCCCACTTGCATGTCCTGGCACTTCCTCTCTAGATTTTGTATGAAGTTCTTCATGGTCAGAACTCTCTTTACTATTTGAATGGTGCCTGTCCTGTCTCTGATTTCCAGTGCTTCTAGTTCTTCATTGGTGTGGGTATTTAAAAAGTGTATTAACCTGTTGACCTGTTCAGGGATGTGTCCCAATAATGTCCTGGCCTTTTGAATCTCTACTTGGTCTAGTACTATCAAGTCAATTTTCTCATGGATTGTTTGTATTGATCTCCATTGATCAGTGATGGATTGCCCAGTATTAGTCCACAAGATCTTTTTAATTTCTACTAGAGGTTTGTGAAGAGAAAGATCCTTTTCTAAGGATCTTACCTTATTTTCCAATGCTTTTACCTCTCTTGTTCTTTCTGCCACAGTCATTTTTGATTTTTCATAACTTACTTCTAATTTAGGCAATTTCTCTTTGGCCTCTTTTAGCTCTGACACTTGGAGTTCTAACTCTTTCATTGGCTTTATTAGCTCTTCTATGCTCATGCTAGTACTTGGTGTTGTTGTTGTTTCTACTGCTGAAGTATCTATGGTTGATGTACCTATTGCTGGGATAGTGGGAGGTACTGTTGTTGTAACTGTAGGAGGAGCGGTTGTAGCTGTTGGAGCTATTTGAGATGGCTGGGAGGTCGACGCTCCCTATTTTTCCTGTAATGCTTTCTCCAATTCCTGCTCTGTCTCATTTAGTCTTTGATTCATTTTCATTAGAAAATCCATTATGTATTCCTCTTCTTTTTGTTGCACAACCTCTGTGGTTTGTGGATGCATTGTAATTGGCAGCTTTAATTGTTTTTTGAGGGCTACAATGTCTTCTTCCTTCTTTTTTATTAATGCCTTTATGCCCGTGGCATCCTTCGGATCATGTCCCAACTGAATGATAATTTCTTCCAAGGATTTGATCCTGTTATCCTTTTCTAATGATGAAGCCTTTTCCAACTCTAATTGGCCAGAGGTGTTGTGCAATGAATTTTGCAATTTGTGAGCTAATAATGCCTTGTTTGCCAAGGTGGAGTACACCATTTCTCCGGTTTGTTTGTGCAACTCAATCTGGTCCATTGGATGGATGTCTTTAGCCCAAACTTCCAGATTGGTCTTGATATAATTAGCAGTTGACTGTGGCTACTTCATTGTAGGCTTAAAGTGACTTAGGATAATTTTCCCATCTTGGATGTCATATGCTACCATTAACCTTTGTTGATTAGTAGGAGCCATTTTCAGCAAGTGATTATAAAGTTGAATTCTTATTGGCTCATTTTTTGCCTTTATTTCAGTGAATGTTCTCTTAATGTCCGAACCTTGCTTTCTTTGAGGCCTGGTGGATGAGACTTCCACACTATATTTCCTTTCTAGCTCTTGCTGGTATGAGCTAGTTGATGTGCTCGCCATTGGAGAAGTTTACTTTTCAGTCATTCCCTCACTCCTTAGGCTACCTATTGTTCCTTCCAAGAGTTCCTCTTCAGAGTAAAGATTCAACCTTTGCCTCTTTTCCCCTGGCTGTTCCGCTGGCCCACTAATAGCTGTGCCTTCCTCTCTGTCTCTTTTCTTGCCTCTTTGCTCATTTAGAGGAGTTTGAAGTGCAGGGATTTTAGGTGCCTTGGTTTGTGCTGGGGGAACTTGCCCTTGGCCTTGTTCTTTTGATATAGCTGGTTGGTATGTCATTATTTCCTACTCTGAATCTATTATCTGCTTGCCTTTAGTTGACCCAGTGTTGGCCTTTTGTGCTGGTTGTTGAGAAGTCCCGGCAAAAGTTGTATCACCTCCTATGTGCTGAGGCAGCTTGAAGGATACTTGTCCAAAAGAGTCTAGGTCAAGCATTTTTTCAAGCTCTTTCATGGCTCCTTCCAATTTCTCTTCCTCAGTAATTTCTTCAACTAATGTGCCTTCTATTCATTCTTGTTGATTAGCATATTTTTGAATCTCAGGGATCTTGTGATGAACGTATGGCGATAGGTTATTTTTGACCTTTCTATAACTTATAAAATGATCAGGGTCATATGGTGCCCAATAGAAACTCTGTTTCAGCTTTAGTTGGTGCCCTAAAATATTATCAACCTCTTCGTAGGCTTCCCTTTTATTGAAGACAAACGGGCCCAATTGATTTCTTATTTTGAGCTGTGCCTTTTTCTTAGCCTTGCAGAAATGGGTTATGTCTGCATGGATAAACTGCCTGAAATACTCTAAGGCAAACAATCTCATAGGCACAAATCTAGGTAGCTTGTAGGGGCACAATTCACAACCATAAATTCTGATTACAGTGTGATTTTTGTAAAAATACCAGTCACCTATATTGTAGTTCTTGGAGAGCTGTAAATTTTTTTGCATTTCACCAGAAAGTCTGGCAGGAGGAGTTGTAATCAACAAAGAAGAGGTTGGATGTATGAACAGGTCAATGAATTCACAATAGGTGTAAGGGGACTCATAAACATGGTGGAAGACTGAGGTCCAGAATATCACATACTTTCTTTCTCCTTTAGAATCCAGTTTTCTAATGGGAATTTGAAAACTATCTGTTTGATAGTAAAGAAACAAATGATATATGCATGATGTATATTTGAAAACTCCCTCCCTATCCAGGCTCATGAATTGCTCATGCATCTTATCAGCAATGAAGGTGGCATAATCATATTTGATAGCAGGTCGCTGTCCTGGAGTGATTATTGATAAGAGAACCAGATAGGTTTCATCAACATATTCACTAGTTTTGTATCCCAAGATGTAGGCTATCATGTCAAGAAGGAATTTTCTTGCTTCGGTAAACCAATAGTCTAAATAAGGAGGAGGTTGCTGAGGTTGACAATTTGGCTTCATAAACAGCTGGGCTATTCTGGTCATCTATGAGCTTGGCAGTTTGGCACCTTGATCAAGCAAGAATCCCATGGAAAGAGGAGTCAAAGGCTCAGTGGGCTTGAAGTGTAGCATTTCATTTATAGATTCAGGGGTAACATAGAATATGACAGTTCCAGAAGGGGTCATCATTGCTCTTTGAGTAGGCTCATAATTGGCATGGCACTGGTGAATGAGGTCAGCGAAAACATTAACTGAAGGAAGGTAATACATGGGCATATTTGACTCCCAAATTCCAAAGACATCAGCTTTATTACGGTAGTTGTTTCTAATTTCACAGAAGGCTTGGAGATGAGACTTGTGGCCAATTAAGTCTTTAATTTGGAAATCCCTGTTAGCTAAAGGTATCCATTCCAGTTCTTTGTGTGGAGCATTGAGAGGTGCAACATTCAGGGCCACTGGCGCAGGGGCATCCATGTTTGCTCAATTCTCTGTGATTCTCAAAGTAGAATTTGGGTTTTGCGGCCCAAACAGACACAGCAACAGTTCTAGGGTATTTCTCCAGGAATTATAGACCAAAGTCGATTTGAATGTAACTCACCAGGTACAATAAATAGAGAGGAACGAAATTTGCAGGCTTTTGGTGAAAAATGGGTAGCAGAGCAGCCTCAGAGGTCTTGATATGGAAATTCTGGAATGTTTTGGGTTGAATTTAGCTCTTACAGGTACAATTTTACAGAAAAAAAAAAACCAAAAACACAGAGTTTGGAAACAAAGCTAAGGTAAATACCTATTTTAATGGTGCACTAGAGTAATTTTTCAGGTTTGGACAATGAATTTGCAGAGTGGAATGTTGGATTAGGCTAGCAGGGTGGCAAACTAGAGCTCTGGAGGCAGCTTCATCGTAATTCGCATGCAATAGTTGTGCAGAGAAAACAATTGAAAATGAGCGAAAACGATGTTTTCACGGGTTTTTTAATGAAAATTGACTTTGGCGGGTTTTTGGCGCTTTTCCTGGGTGATGTCAGCGTGATGTAATTTTTATCGTGTAGCGGGGTACGGAACATGATGTGTCGAATGACGTGGCAGATGACATGGAGGTGAGGTGGCAGTGGTGATGTTGGGTGACGTCATCAGGGGTTCGGTGGGGGTGGTAAATGGTATTCCCCGCACCGCTTTTGAACAAAAGCTCTTTCTGGCGGAGGGGATGCGATGACACTGGGCGAGCGACACGCGTCCCACAGTACGATGGAAATACCGCTTTTCATCGGGCGCTAATCATCGGCCATCGGAGGGGTTCCGATATGGATTGGAGCCGTTGGACGGGCGAGGCCCGATCCAACGGTGGGTGGTGAATGGGAAATGGTGGAGGCTACGTGCGGGGACCCAACGCATAAATCAATATTTTGTAATGTTTTGCAGTGTATTTGTTTTAGGTTTGTCAGGCGGGTTGGTTATTTATTTAACCAAATGTTAAGTAAATCCCGTGGTATGCGTGCGTAGGGTTATTAATGGCCTCAGATGAGCCATTAACCCCATAAACATTGGTATATGGCTATATTTCGCCGAGGGTCGGGATATTAAAGTTTTGTTGGGGCTGTTATATATAAATATAGTACGGGGGGGGAATTTTATATAGGAACTATATAATAAAGTTAATATGTTAAAATGAGAAATATATTCAAACAAAGCACTAAGTCAAAAAGTGGAACTTAGGCTTAAGGGAGTGAAAGGTGTTAGCGCTCAAATCTACCTCAGGCTAAAATAAGGTAAAACTCAAGGCCACATCAAACCACGCTCAGCCTCGTAGCTAGCCCTAGGAGGACAGGAGAGGGCTCTCTCCAGTCAATCTCGATAAAATGAGCCATAGGGTGCGAGATGACTTTAAAATGGGAAATGATTTTAGGCTAGTAAAAAGATATGAGAGTTTGATTTTGATTTGGATTTTTAGGGTTTTGTTGAAAACAATGGGAAAGACAATTTGGGCTTGGGGATGAGGCACAGTTTTTGCAGAGGTCTATTTGGGGCAAGATAAGCGATCGTTTTGATGCTTTAAAGCAAGTGAGATGGTAGATCAGACTGGTGAGGAGCTAAGGAGAGCAAGGAAGTCTCAAGTATTCTCCTTAAACTGAATGAAACATGGAAATTTAAACAAACTTAAAGGCAGAGCATAACCATCGATGGATTCTACCTTAACACTTCATTTGTTCAATTGCAAAAGATGAAAGAAGGAAAATGATACACATAACAACTTACGATTACTGAAATAAGCAGACCATCAAAAAATAAAGCCACATGGATCCCAAATAGTTCTGCAAAACCCTGGTCTTTCCTTAGCCAAAAATGCAAAGAAAATATGTAAAATAGTATGCCAAAGTAATCCCAAGTGTCCAACCTCTCCAACCTCTGAAAATGATTGAGAAATTACATCATATAGACCATCCTAACCCCTTTCCTTGCCTCTAGGGGTCGAGCTCATCATTCTAGGAGCTGTTTGAACTTAATTCTAAACAAGGAACTGAATCTAGGTAGTCAAACACTCCCTATATGCTAGGAAACAATTCAATTCTTTAATTTTAACTTTTGTGAATGAACCTCTAGAACAAGTAAATGTGCCAAAATACATCACATACAATCAAATTTCAATCGGGTCAAACATCACAACCAAAGAGGTGAAACTAGTCATAAATTGCCGAAATTCTAAGCTGGAAGTGAAAATTTGACCAAAAAACCCTGGGCGCCACGCGCTTAGCCCTATGCGCCGGCGCCTTCCACCTATTTGTTGGGGCACTTCCTGGCATCCCAAATTGAGCTCAGGTTGGCTTGTTGAACCCTGGATGTCTACTTCCAACCCAAGTGGCACCTTCCAATTGGGTTCATTTCCCTCAAAAGTGCATTCTCCCGGAGGTACCCACTTGCTGGTGCAAAAGGTGGCAGAAAAGGTGATTTCATGGTGTTTTTGAGCCTTTTGGTCACCCAAACTTAATGAAAATGCTTTGGAAATACTGGCATGTATAATTCATCATGAAAAATCCAACTACAAGCCATTTGTGATTTGGACCTCCCAATCTTATGGGTCGCGCGCGGCGCGCTACGCGTTGAGCCAAAAAACCTGTTTTGCAAGCCAAAAATTTCAAAATGTCAAATATTTCTCCAAATTTCTTGAAATTTTGACTGAAGGTTCTTCATCAAGGGCCATGATGAGCCAAGGATGCCTTAGCCAATATCTAGAGTCCTTCATCCACTTTTCTCCTCCTTGAAGCTCTCTTTACCTTTGCTTTCAAACTTCCAATTCTCGCTTTGTACACCAAGTTCCGGGACAAGTAATGATATGTCTGCCACCTCTATGAAGCCTCATGAGTGCATGTCCTTCCAAGGGTGAGTCACTTTGGGTTTCCACTTTATAATTAGATGAATGACCGGATGACATAATTGTTGTTACACCACTGCCTTGGAGAAATAGATGTCGGTGAAAGAATTGTGTTGGACTGCTCTTTTGTAGTGTGATTGAATTCAAATTTCTGCCACCAAGGGAAAAACAAATGCAACAGGGACTGTTAGGGGTTGTTAGGAAGGGGAAACAATATGGAGGAAAGAGAATTATTGGGATAAATTTAATAGGGAAATATGGGAGAGGGTTTGAGGAATTTGATGTATGGGAATAGGGTTTAGGGTTTGGGATTAGTTTTATGGGTTTTGCGGTGTGAGGTTAGAGGATTTGGGATAGAGTATGTAGGAGAAGGGAGTAATGGATTTAGGTTGAAGATAAGGGAACAATGGGAGCGAGACAAAATCTTGGTGGCAAAACAGTGAGTTTTAAACCCTGGCAGCAATTGTGTTGAGGGTCTCTAGAAGTAGGTTTTGAGACTTTTCGTTGCAACCACTATCACCCATAAACCACCATCTCTTATCATAAAATTTGCTACAATAGCAAGATAGCAAGCCTACCTGGAAAATCTAGGCAAAGTATTAGCAATTTGGTGAAGTTTCCAACAATTTTCAGGCTTGAGGCTATATGCGCCATGCACCTGCCCAACGTGCCGTGCACCCTTGATGCGCCGTGCCAGTGTATTTTTACACTGTGGTTTTGTGCGTGATGCGCTGGCGCCCCTGATGCGCTGCGCGCCTGCCCAACGCGTCGCGCGCCACATAGGGAATTTTGCAGGAGGCTTTTGGAGGCCTTCCCGGTGTCACAATTGGGTGCAAGATAGCGCGTTGGAAAGGTATTTGAGTCTACTTTCTAACCCAACTAGAATGTTTCAATTTGGAGTTCATTTTCCTTGTCAAAAATCAAATCTTCCAAGACTGGTCAAAATGTGCCAAATGAGGCTGCCTCAAGGCAGAGTGCTGTTGCAGTCAAGTTTTGAATGCCTTCCTCAACTCGAAATTAAGCTCATGATAGTTCATTGGAAATATATTTTTTTCTAGTTATCCTTTGACTCATCAAGAAAGTTATTTGGCCAACTAAGCTAGGAGAAAACTTGATTTTCCCAAGGTCACTTCAGAGGTGCACCAATTCTCCCGAGGCAACGGTATTTTTGACATTTCTCTAAAACCATGACACCTGTGTAAAACGTGAAGGAATTTTTTCTTTTTTGGCCTATTGTGGACAAAAACCTCTCTTAGTGTTTCAAAATTCATCTTTTATGGCTCTGGAACATTTTTTGAGTGAAACTTATCCCGATGTGTGAAACAAGGGATTTTGTCGAAATGAAGCGAAATGAAGGGGATAAGGGGCTTCTAAATTCTTGGGGAAATTTTTGGAAGTAGGGAGGGATGTTAGGAAGTAGGGGAAAGTGGAATCCTATAGATTGAGTGAGGGGAAGGGGTTCAAAAGGATAAAACACAGGTCCAACCTAGAAAATTGCCAGATTGTAGCAAGAAACTAGGGTTTGTGCAAAAATGAGGAATTTGGGGGCTCTCAGTGATGGGAAGTCTTTAATAAGGTACAGGAAGGATAGGGGAAGGTGTATGAACATCTGGATACAAGTTTTGCTAATGATTTGACCATTCAAGAGAAATTTCCTTCAAAACCCTAGGAGAGGGAAATGAACCTTGCTTAGGTGCAACTGAGGCAGGAACAAGGTGTAAAATGACCCAATGGAACCTGAAATGATGATAACAACCTTCTTAATGATGATAGAATCAACATAATGGTGACATGGATCGACATTTGGGCAACTTTGAAAGGAGTGAAAGCAAACCCTAGACCTAATGCCTAGTGACCAAATTTTGCTTGAAAACTCACTAAAATGACAAAATTTGATTTTTGACACCTTAAAATCACTTGTAAGAGCATGTTTGATCACTGGAGGAAGGCTGCAAAGGCTGACACTAACAAAAGGTATCCAAGTTATGAATTTGGAAACCTAGCAAAATGGAAGAAAAACATTATACATAAGAAATGTGGCTTTGATATGCTAAGTAAAAACAGAGTTTCACTTAGTCTTTTCCTCATGAAATGAAGTGAACTAGGAGGACTGAGCAGATCTCATCGTCCTTGGAGGGAGGTTAGTGAGTGATTTTGGGAAAGAGTGAGGGAAGTTAGTCATGCTTCATCTTCTTTGTAGCCAAACCATTGTCATGATACTTTATGATATCCCTGAGATGAATCATTTTGAAAAGACAAAATTGCTCATAAACCTGCTTCTGCAACATCAAAACTGCCTACCCAGCCTACTATTCCTAACATTTTTTTTCCTTTTTCCTTGGGTGCATTTGAACTAGAAAACCCTGATTCTCTTCTTTTATTTTAGCTATCATCCTATCTAAGTCTGCCCTTATTTCTTCCAAGGGCTCAGATTTAGCTGTTGAGACCCTTTGCTTCTCTACCTAACTATTTGTCTGTCAAGATTAAACTGTTTGGACATAATTTATTCTCTATTTCGAAGACAAGTAAATTTAAATATGGACTTGGCCAAAATTGAGCTGTCAGGCCATCCATCAATTGTGACAAAAGTCAACTGATTGCACACAATGAAATTCTTCAAAAATGGAACAATAGTGGCATTTTGGACTAGCACACTTTCCTGGTCTTTTCATTTGGGGTTCATTTTCTTTCTTTTCGACCATTTCATTCTTTTTTCCCTTTGATTTTTCTTTTAGGGCATACCCTCTTTTCATTTTTTAATTTTTTGTTTTCTTGGAATATGGAACACCTTTGCAACCAACCAAGGTTTGAACATATTAGTCCTTATCAATGTCAATCATGAAAAATGACACCTATTGGTATAGGAACCTAATAGTGGCTCCACTTGGGGATGGATTTTCTTGATGAAAAGTTAAGAACAACAGGTTAGACTGCCTTGTGTACACCTCTTGCTGTAAGTAACAAAACTGCACCTCTGCAACATATATACATTTCTGATAAGCTCTTTCGAGCAATTGCAGCTTTGTTTTAGGATAATTTGTCTTAATGCTTTTTTGATATTTAGAGATCTCTAATCTTCCTCTTTATCTTTTGTTTGAAGAAAAAAGGTAACACAAAAGGTGGCACATTTTCTGGACTTCTTCTTAAAGTTCCCTAAATCTTCCTTCCTATCTTATTACTGTAATGAACTGCAGAAAGTAAACATTTTTATGTACAAACTAGATTGCTGATATATCAACAAATTGGATCAAAATAATGCTTGAGAATCTAACCATTAACTGGTCCATCTGCTACTCCTGTGCCATCCAAGATCTTTAAGAAATAAGTGTTGTTTCCTTGTACAACTTGGATGATAAAAGGCCCTCTCCACAGGAAGTCAAACTTCCCATGTTTTCCTTTATCTTATCTCCTTGAGTCCCATTTCAAAACCTTGTTTCCTAAGAAGAAATATTCTGCCTTAGTCCTCTTATCAAATATCTTCTTTAGCTTTTCCTATAGAACCTGAGATCTTTGATACACCTCTTCTCTAGTTTGCTGCAAATGAATAGTTTGATTGATTCTTCTCTGAATGTCATTTGGTTCTGTCTACAGCTCTTGTAGCAATTTTATCACAGGGATTCCCAAAGATGAAGGGAATATAGCCTCCATGCCATAAACCAATTCATATGGGTTGGTTCCAATGGATCTCTTTGTGGTCAATCTGTCTGCCCATAGTGCATTTATAAGCTTTTTATGCCAATTTTTCTTGTTTTCTTCCAATACTTTCTTAATGATATTGTTTAAGCTCTTATTGGATGACTCAGCTAAACCATTATCTTGAGGATAATAGGCTGTGGAGTGGCCTAAGGTATTGTGGTATTTATGACAAAAATTGATCATTCTTTTGGATTTAAAGGAAGCAACATTATCAGTTATAATCTTCTCCAGACAGCCAAATCTAGACAGGATGTTGATCTCTAAGAATTGTATTATTATTGAATCATTGGCCTGCCTACAAGGGATGGCTTCTATCCACTTGGTGAAGTAATCAGTGGCAGTCAGAATCCATTTATGCTAGCTAGAGAATGGAGGGTGGATTTCCCCAATGAAGTCTAAACCCCATTGTTGAAATGGTCTTTCAGTGGAAATTGGCTTGAGGGGCAAAGGTAGAAGTTTCTTCTTGCCTTCAAAGGTTTGGCATTTATGGCAGGCAGTCACAAACTTTTTTACCTCAGAAAATAGAGTGGGCCAATAAAATCTAGCCCTTAGGACTTTATCAACAATTGATTTCCAATACAAATGTCCACCACAATCCCCTACATGAAATTCTTTCAATACCTTGTCAATTTCATTCTCTGTTAAGCAATTTAGCAAAATGCCTTCATGATTTTTCCAAAACAAAGCATCATCTACAATACAAAACTTTGAAGCCTTCATTTTCAGAAATCTTTTCTTAGTTCTGGATAACCCTGGAGGAGCCTGCAGGTTTAACAATACATAAATTATGTCAGCATACCAAGGTGATTGTAAAAAGGCTTGATTGATCTGTGGAGTCGCCATCTCCTGTTCATTATCCAGTTGATTGATGTCAAGGGCCTGAAAATTGGTTTCAGTCATAAGTTTTTCTAATCCTTGTCCTTTTATCAGCTTTGTTGGTTTAATTTCAATGTCATATTCCAAAATGTTAGCTATCCATTTTCCTCTTTTGCCTTCAATTCCTTCTTGAGTTAGAATATCCTTGACAACGGTATTTGGCACATAAGCAATTACATGAGAATATAATATATACACTCTGAAGTCCTTAATGGCTTTTACAAGGGCATAAGTCTGTTTTTCCACGATTTGATATTTTAAAGGTGAATCTCTAAGCGCTTTTCTGAAAAAACCATGGGCTTTTTACATCCTTGGTCATCGTTTTGTAATAAAATAGTAGCAATAGTATGTTCAGATGCAAAGGAAAATATTATAAAGTCTCTGTCAAATTTTGGGTTTGTGAGGACTGGTGTTTTAGTTAGAGCTATTTTGATTTCTTCAAAGGCTTGTTTAGCTTCTATTGCCCACTTGACCTTAGAATCTTTCTTTAGCATGTTTTTCAACAATCTTATCAATTCAGCCAAGTTGGGTATGAATCTTCTTAGAAAATTGATTTTCCCTAGGAAAGCTTGCAGTTCTTTGATATTTCTAGGGCGAGGAACTTGCAGAATGGCCTGTATTTTGTCAAGATCAATTCTTATGCCATATTTCGAAATTATGTGGCCTAACAGTTTGCCCTCTTCTAGGCCAAATAGTGACTTCTTTGGATTTAGTGATATAGCATACTTTCTGCAGATTACAAACACTTGTCTGAGATGATCTAGGTGTTCCTGGTCTGACTTGGAAATGGCAGTGAGATCATCTAGGTATATGACTAGGAAATCATGCATTTCTTTAGCAAACACTATGTCCATGGCTCGTTGAAATGTTGCCCCTGCATTCTTGAGTCCAAAAGGAATTTTCACATACTTGAAGGTTCCCTAAGGTGTTGTAAAAGTGGTCTTGTCTTGGTCATCCGGGTGAACTAAGATTTGATTAAAGCCTGAGAATCCATTTAGCAGTGAAATTCTAGAGGCTCTCACTACCCTTTGTAAAATATGGTCCATTTTAGGTAAGTGGTAGTGGTCTTTTAAAGAGACTTTGTTCAGATTTCTCAAATCAACACACAGTCTTATCTCTTCCATTTTCTTCCTAGTGGGCACTAAGTTGGAGATCCATTCTAAAAATCTAATAGGCGCAATTATCCCAACCTCATACATTCTCTTTACTTCTTTTTCAATGGAAGGAATAAATACAGGGTTGACCCTTCTAAGCTTTTGCTTGAAAGGTTTTTTATTCTCTTTTAGGGGTATTGTATGTTGGATGACAGTAGTGTCATAGGATCTGAGGTCTTCATAGCTCCATGCAAAAACATCTTGAAATTCTTTGAACAGTTCAATATATTTCAGCTTTTGGTCAGGAGGCAAAGCTTTAGACAATTTTATCATTCTAGGATTTTGCTAGGTGCCTATATTACAATCCTCAATTTCTGCATTTAAAGGTTGCATTTTGGGTTTCCTTAAAATATCGTTTGAGTCAAAAATATCCTCAAGGCAAGCCAATCCTGTAGGTAAACAATTGTCCTTCAACTCAATCACCTCAACTTCACCTCCAACAGTATCTTCAAATTCTATTTTTCTAAGCTCTTGCAGCTCTTTGCTAGTAAACTTTGTTGGATGTAGCAGTTGAGTTGCTGTTTCAGCTAAAATGTGTATTTCAGTATTGATTGTTTGATTGAGTTCATGAGCAGTGCTTGTGTCTATGTTAGTGCTGGAAAATTCTTCTTTGAGGGTCAAAAAATTATTGATTTGAGTATCATTATCAAACACGTGCCAATTTTTGACATTGTCAGGCACAGTTGGTCTGTTTCTAATCTCAGCTGTAAAGTTATGATTAGGTTCAAATGGTAGTCTGCAAGTACTAGCAAAAGTTGCTAGACTGTGAGCATGTAAATTGTGTTTCCTTGGAATTTTGGCCAGCTGTGTTTCTAAGAAGGTATTGAGTATTTCAATTGCTTCCCCTCTATAAGCCCTTAAACTGAAGTTATTTGTGAGAAAGTTTCCTCTCATTTGTTCAATAACTAGATCTGAGTCTCCCAAAATTGATAACCTAGATGCCCCTAGGCTTTTGATCACTTTGAGTCCTAGCAAAAGGGCTTCATACTCAGCCATGTTATTTATGCATCTAAAATTAAGCATGTATGCATGTCCTTCAGCATGATTATTTTGCACATTATGTATCCAAATGCCTGCCCCTGCTCCTAGCTTATTAACAGATCCATAAAACTCTAAATACCATAGGATTTCTTGATTATAGCTAGCATTAATAGTTTCAAAGTTTTGCTTAATAGGAAGATTTGGATTTTCAGTTTCATGTGATTTCCCCTGTGTGTCTGTATTATCATTGGTCACAGAAATTTCTTGAATCTGAACATTGGATTTTTCATTCATGACCTTTTCTTGTGCTGATACTAAAACCTTGTTATCAGTTGGTGGGCAAATTTTAGTATTGAATAGGATGAAAGAGTCCATATCAGAATGCATGGAATAAATGGGAAAATTTTGGGATTTCTCTTGGCTGTTGAATACATATTTCATCAAATTTTCCCTATATAATATCTTTGGTTGGCCAAAGACTGAGATGGTGGCATAGGACATGTCAAGTTGTAAAGAGCCCTGAAGCTTGGCACCCCAGGATCTAGATAATAACATTCCATATTTGGGTGGGATATCAGCCACCACCGCATCCATTAGAATTGTCTTGGCAGCGTATTGTACCAATGATACACACAGATCTTTAATCAATCCTAGGCATCTAACTTGGCTAGAATCAAATGAGAATAGGTCTTTGTATGGCCGAGTTATGTCTAGTTCCAATTTTTCCATCACTGATTTGGGCATCAAATTGTGAGAGGCCCCAGAATCAAACATTGCATTGTGAAGTATTTTGTCATGAATATTCAGACTCACATAAAAATGAGGGACACCTCCATCTACTGATTTTCCATTTACTTCAGGACCAAAAATTAATTCTGGTTGGTCATCTAAGACATTCATTGCAATTTTGTGTTCTGAAATTTGTAGTGATCTACTGATTTGTTGTCTATAGACATCATGTTTAGCCAATTCGGACAACGAAATGGCTACCTTCAATTTGCCTATTTCGGTTTCAAGGTTAAAAGGTTTTTCTATCTGAACTTTTGCATTTCGGGCAGCAAGGTTTTCTTTTTCTGCTGTGTTTTCGATGCTTTTTTCTTTATTAGGAGTGTTATTATGAGTTGAATCCGCCTCAAAATCAATTTTAGGAGGTTCCTTTGCATTTTCTTTGGGAGAAAAGGAAGCTGTGGACTGTTTATCATGTTCTTGATCATCTGTAACATCTTGAATAGTTGGACTGTTTGAGTTGGGAATTGTCTTAGGAGGGTTTTGTGTAGAAGAATTCTTGTTTTTGGCTTTGGCAGGTTGTTTGGTTTCTTTCTGCTTGTTGTCGTTAGAGATATCTATTCTCCTAGTTCTCAAGTTATACTGTTTATGTACTTCATATACAGCTGTGTCATACCCTTCCTTAAAATCAAAGGATTCCCCTGATTGAATTTGAAACTGACGCAAAGTGTGGGCCTCTTGGTCTTCTTGTGTGTTATACGGGAATAGTGTCCACATGGATGCTGCTATTCCCACTAAGATGTGTGGCTATCTTAGAAACAAACAATCAAAGTCTACTGTTGATTCCTTTTATGAAAATAGATGAGAGGAGAACCAAGAAGGCCAACCTGAGTCTTCCGCTCGATTCCCTCTCCTTCTTGATAGAGTTTTGCTGCTCGCTCTTTGTCCGCTCAACTTCAAAAGGGACCTATAGAATCACAACAACATACTACTATGCAAGAAACAAGGATCTAAATTCACAAATAATGTAGGATCAGATGTACATTAACCATATACAAGCATATATAAATGATAAAAGTAGCAAGAGGATTACAACCATGAGAAGCTTTGACCCAGCATCATCCTCCAGCTAAGAAGCCCTTCTTTCACCTCAAGCAAAGAAAAATCACCCAACACTGTGAATGTACACAAGAATACTGGCAGCACTTCTCTATAGATTACAAAATTCCAGCCTGCAACCCTGTGGATCTCTGGGATGAGAGATCCATATATAGATTTTTGCAAAGGTGTGAATCAGCTCTAGATTTTTGATTAGTGTCCTCTCTCTGATAGTTCTTGGTTCCACTTGGAGATTTCATTGATCTCTTACTCATCCTTGAGCGAATTCTGAGAGGCAAGTGTCATATGAGAAGTTTTGAGAAGATTCAATGATCATCCAATTAGCAAACTATCTCTGCCACTTGTCTATTCTCGTCCATCACACCCTGTAGAAGGACTTTTCAGTATGCATCGCACCTCCCATGTGTATTAGGTGCTATGTATCGCACTCTTTGCACTGGGCATTCAGTATGGTCCAGTTTTGACCATTTCTGAGCAGTTTTTAGTGGAGAACTTCTGGGAGATGATGTAATCAGTTGACCTTGTTCCTTTAGGCAGTGAAGCAACACTTTTAGGGACTTAAGAGCCCTCAGCTTATGGAAATTTGTTATTTGGGTTGAAGTGCCCAAAAATGTCTATAACAGTTGACCCCTAAAGCATGAGGTCGTTAATCTTTTTGATGTCGGGTGAAATGCTTTACTATGAGGATCCGAAGTTTTTCTGAGCTGGGAGGTGACCTGTAATAAGATACAATACAATACATTATTTTGACAACATTTTTTCATGATCTAGTAGAGGCGGGCATTCCCATGCTCAGCTTTATAAATTCATTTTTCATGTACATAGGACAGACGATCGTCTGTGTGACAGACTGATGATATGGACACATCATTCTTTGATTTGGATGATCATTTGTTCAACAATGATGTACACTAGATGTTTTTATATTCCTGAATATATCATAGCCCGGATGGATGAAACTAGATCCGGGGTCTTCAAAACTCGACCAATCTTCACTCAAAGTACAAGTTGATCCATGTGAAAAATGTTTTGGAGTCGAACATGGAAAGACATCGCCTGATTACTAGCCAATGATGTAAGCTGTTAACAAGCGCGAGAGGAATCACCAATAATGATAATGACCCTCAAGGTACTA
>APFE030568544.1:22425-50982 GCA_000404065.3 Pinus taeda
CTCACTATCCTCAGATCATTGTCGATCAAAACATTTTTGGGCTGGATATCTACCTGGATCTCCTTATTATGACATCTGGTTCCTATATTCTACGTTTCCTTCTCATGAACTGTCACTATCCGGTTGGTTGTGACGCTAGAGGACAATGCCTCTATCTGGATGTCCTTATTATAGACTAGTGTGTCTTCTGTTTGGGCCTCTACATTTGTAACAGCCGCATGATGTTCCTTGTGGTCCTGAATGATAATGGGTTTACTTTGAGTTCTTTTGGTCTTCATTTTATGGGGTTTCATCTTGGTGGCTGCACCCTTTGTTCCAGGGGTTCTTTTTGAGATTCTCCCCATTTTTAGGACCTTTATTTGTTGTCTAAGTTGTTTAACTACATTTAGCAACCTTTTTTGTTCCTTTCACAGCCTTTTGAAGGGATAGTTGTTTCTTCTCTTGGGCATGGGCTTTGTTCTTCAGGGATTGTACCCTCACCCTGGCTTATTTCCATGTTTTTTTCTTGGAACACTTCTTCAGTGTTCTCGTCCACCTAATTAGGTTTCTTAGGGGAGGAAACCCAGGTTTGATCTGCTATTTCCCAGGTGGTTTCTGCTTCTACTTCTTCTTCAGCATTCATTTCTTCAGATGCACTCTTGCTATGAGCAGAGTGTTCCTGTGATTGCCTTTCTCCTTCTTCCTCATCATCCATCTCCTCGGATGCACTCTTACTATGAGCAGAGTGTTCCCGTGATTGTCCTGCCTCAATATCGAGGTTGAGTGGGTTGTGAGGCTGGATGTACTCACCCATATTGGCCAAAATTTGGGCCAATTCATCTTCTTGCAGAGGGTTTTGTAATGGGCTTCCGTTGGGTGGCTCTGCCTCCTCCCCTTCTTCCTTGCCAGAGTGCTCAATTTCCTCTTCTGATTCCTCTTCTGTATTTTCTTCTAATTCTTCTTCTTCGTTTTCCCTTCCTTCAAGTTGTGGGGGTTTCTCGTCCTTTGAGTCATATATCTCCAATGGTTGGCTACTGTTTTCTTGGGGACTTCCCAACATTCCCCTGCTTCTCCGCAGTCTGGCAGACTATCTACATTTCTGCGGTCCAATTGATGTGCTAGCAGCTCTTTTTTGTTTCGGGGCTGGTAAGGCCAATCCACCATCTATTGAGAATACTAATTCTTCCCAACTAATCTATTGTTGAGTGAGACTATAACTGACTATTAGCTGAATTAAGTCGTGATGACTTACTACCGTTTCTACATGACGAGATTTTCTTATGCTCTGAGCAGCATCATGCAATAAAAAATTGAAGTATGCGATCAAATTTACAGCACATTTTTGTTTTAATACAGCTAACAATTTGAGACGGAGTGGTCTTACCACAACTTTTCTCTCATCGCATGTGATGTAGCTTTGCACAATTCTGGCTAATTCTACCCATGGTTCTCCCAGGGTTATTGACAGGACTCCTTTTCCTTCGACAGTAAGGCTCTATCCTTTGTCCTGGAAGATGGTTATGGCATCTTGAAGTCTCACTTTTTTCTGGGTCCATACTAGTCCAATAGCTGGCAGTCCCGATACTTCAACAATTATCACATTTGTTACTGTTATTTTCCTCCCCCTCACCATGCAATGATCTTCCTGCAAATTCCGCAAAAATTCAATGGCCACTATTTCATTAGACTGTTGTAGTCGGTTAAGGTAGGAAATCCATCCTACTCTCACTAAAATTTCACGTGCAACGTTGGAGATTATTAACACCTGCAGTTCGTTGCGTATTGATCTGCCTCCCATTTTGTTCAAGCTTAGCACACTGTTACTTTTTATAGAGAAAAAACACAGAAATGACGATGGAACAACAAGTTGTTCAAGCTTTAGCACACTGTTAATTTTACAGAGCAAAAACATAGAAATGACGATGGAACAGCAAGCTCTGCATATTGGGAAATATCAATACTGTTAAACTTGCTATTCCTGAGTTTTGATGGAGTCATAGTACCTCCAAATAAGGAGTTGACACGTGTGCTAGTGTATTATGGAGGTCACCCGTGCCCCCCTGAAATGTGATAGGACATCCTCGATCGGCAAATAAAGGAGCAACATGCTCAACTGCAGTCGTACAATAAAATAAAGGAAGGACGTATATGTCCATGACATGATTACAAAAATCAACGGATTACTAAAATCGAGGCTTATGATGGAAATCACAAATACATACGGAAATGTCGTGAAATGATGCGAAAAATAGAGGATAGGATAGCTGATGTAAGTAAAAGTTCTTATGCGGTCATTATCCACTTTAACCATTATGATTGATTTATAAATGATTTTTCATGTATAATAGGTTCGAAAGGGTTATATAACATAATCTCATTTGAAATCAATATAAAGATATAATAAAAAGGGTTTATAATCATTATTGGTGTATGAAAAGTATGACTTCAATACCATCAACAGAGCTATGTTTCCCACAGGTGTCCATAACCTTGACAGAGTTACTTGTTTCACCCTTGGAACCATAATCCTTTGTGTATGCCTAGGAAAGTGTTGTGTGATGTCAGAATGGAGGCCATTGTGTTGGCTTGGTAACCAGATGAATCACAATGCCATTCACTAGGAAGGAGTGAAAGGTGGGCAGGCCGACTCATGATGAGACCTCCTATTCCATGGACCTTTTTTATTTTTCTACTATGCCTCTTGGATCATATCCCTGGTGTGGTGGCCATAGTGGGAATGCCACTTCACTGCTTCCTTATGATCATGGTAGGTTGGCTCTTGATGAGACCCCCTATCCTTCATTTGACAAAGCATGTTAGTAATCATATAGATCTATATATTTTCTCTTTTTTTTTTCTTTTTTTCTTTTTTTTATATAGCACTTTCCTATTTACATACAGAGGATGGCTCAACACTCCTTAAGAGTAGGGATGGTGGAAGAAGTCTGAACATCTCAATAGAGGAAAATGTGCCCTTATTCTTATTCAATAATAATGATCAAAGAGAATTATGAAGATTTAAGAAGTAACCAACATGATAAAAATAATCAATCAAATTGGTTTTAGTGAAAATAAAGACAAAAAAGTGATATAAATAGTTGTGACCTTTCCTCTTTTTCTTATCGATTCAAAGCAATTTCTCTAAAGATAACGATTTTGTTTGGTTTGTTAATTTTAGTATCCTCTAGTTTTTGTGTTCTTGCATAAATGTATACCTGTGCCTTAAATGAACAATCATTCACAAAAATCCTGTAAATGATAAAAACACACACACAGACACAGAAAAACAAAAAAATATGCACTCAAAAAGTTTTGTTCCTTAGATGGAACAACTGTTGTTCCTTAAGAGGGATAGTAAAATAACATCTACACGCAAAACCTGTGGTTCCTTTAAGAGGAACAACAAACAAAAGAAAAGAAAAAAAATACACTTGAAACTATTGTTCCTTAAGAGGAACAACAATTGTTCCTCAAGAGGAACAACAGTTGTTCCTTAAACGTAATAGCAAATAAATCAAATGTGAAATAAAATACTTCTCCTTTGGCGGAAAGGCCTAAGATCATTCGAAATCGAAACTGTTGTTCCCTTGGAAACAACGGCAGAAAGGAAAAAATGCAAAGAAGGGTTGTTCTTTTAAAAGGAATGGAAAAACAATCTGGCGGAAGTGTTGTTCCTTCGAAAAGGAATGGTAAAACAATATGGTGGAAGTGTTTTTCCTTCGGAAAGGAACAACAAAAATGAAAGTGTTGTTCCTTTGGAAAGGAACAACAAAAATGTGAAAATCTTGTTCCTTCAGAAAGGAACAACAAAATGTGAAAGTGTTGTTCCTTCGAAAAGGAACAACAAAAATGCAGAAATGTTGTTCCTTCGGAAAGGAACAACAAAATGCGAAAGTGTTTCTCCTTTGGAAAGGAATAGCAAAAAAATAAAAGTGTTGTTCCTTCAGAAAATAAAAGCAAAAATGCGGAAATGTTGTTCCTTCGGAAAGGAACAAAAAAATGCGAAGGAACAACAAAAAAATAAAATGTTGTTCCTTTGGAAAGGAATAGCGAAATGCAAAAGTGGTGTTCCTTCAGAAAGAAACAACAAAAAGGCGAAAATGTTGTTCCTTTGGAAAGGAACAACAAAATGCAAAAGTGTCGTTCCTTCGGAAAGGAACAGCAAAAAAAACGAAAGTGTTGTTCCTTCGGAAAGGAACAACAAAAATGTGGAAATGTTGTTCCTTCAAAAAAGAACAAAAAAATGTGAAATTGTTGTTCCTTCAGATAGGAGGAACAGCAAAATGCAAAAGTGTTGTTCCTTCGGAAAAGAACAAAAAGGCGGAAATGTTGTTCCTTCTCAAAGGAACAGCAAAATGCATAAAATTAAAAAATGCAAAAAATTGTACAGAAAGTAGTTTATACAACCAGAAAAGAAAAACTTATGTACAAAATTTAAGAACAATGAAATTATTTAATGAACCAATGCCGAGGAAGGATTATTTTCCTCAGCAAGAATCTGCATATCAGAATCTTCCCAGAGCTGTTGTTAAAAGGATTCCCGAGTAAGCGGTTTATGGTACAGTCACACTCAGTGGACATTTGCTTTAAAGGTATGTCCATATTCATCAATAGTAGTCAAAGTAATGGTGCCATTGTCATGCACTTTCAGGATTCCATACGGTTCAAGCCATCAAGTATGAAGTTTTCTCGAAAAATCATGAAACCTGGAATCATATAGGAGTGCCCAATCTCCTTCGTGGAAGATTTTCTTTTTGATCAGGGCGTCATGCCATTTTACTCTCCACTGTTGAATTAATGCAAGGTGTTGAAGATCTGAGAGCCTAATTTCATCTAGCTCATTAATTTTCTATAATCTGTTAGTCTGGGTCTCATTTAAATTCAGACCAATATCCTGTGTTGTTCTTAATGTTTGTATTTCGAACTCTATTGGAAAGATGGGTTCCTTTCCAAATACTAGCTGATATGGTGAATAACCGGTGGTGTTTCTCCACGTTGTTCAGTATGCCCACAAGGCCTCCGACAATCTTGAATCCCAATCACGCCTGTGTGATGCAACGGTTTTTGTCAATATTTCCTTTATCACCTTATTCTTGCTCTCTACTTGGCCATTTGCCTGTGGGTGATATGGAGTGGTAATTTTTTGCTGAATGTGATAATTTTTTAATGTTGTAGCGATTTTATTACCTACAAACTGTGGTCCTCCATCCGTGATTATGTCCCTCGGGAGGCCATATCGTACAAATATTTGGAATAGGAAATGAATCACAAAGTCTTCTATAGCTCTTGGAAGTGCCTCTGCTTCAACTCATTTAGTGACATACTTTGTTGCTACTAGAATATATGTTTTCTGATTTGATGATGGGTTGATCGGACCAACAAAATCGAGCAGCCAATGCTCAAATGGTTTGATTACTAACTGTGGGTTTAAAGGAATTTCGTCGGACTGTCCAGGGCATCCTACTCTTTGGCAACTGTCACAGGCTTGAACAAATTTCTTAGCGTCTTTAAAGATTGTGGGCCAGTAATAACCTATTTGCAAAACCTTGTGACTAGTCCTTCGATCTGCGAAATGTCCGCCACACGGTCCCTCATGACAAGCTTTCAGAATGTCAAATATTTCATCTTCACGGATGCATCTTCTAATGTGCATATTTGCCTCTATATAAAATAAGTAGCCCCCAATCCAAGAAAATCGGGTACTACGTTGCACAATCTGTTTTCATTCATTGGGGGTTAGATGCTTTGTTAATTTTCCTACTGCTAAATAATTTGCAACATCAGCATACCAGGGTGTCTTAACAGTAATAGCAAACAAACGTTCATCTGGGAATTGATATTCAACTATGTTGCATCCGCTAGCTTCGTCATTCATGAGAGAAAGTTAGCTACAAGATTCTCTTTCCCAGGTCGATCTTTTATTGTGATGTCAAATTCCTACAATAAAATCAACCATCTTGCTACTCTACCGTTTGTAACAGGTTTATTTGCTAAGTATTTTATGGCAGAGTGGTCTGTATATAAAACAACAGGATATCCAGTGATATAATGCCTAAATTTATTACAGCATGTATTACTGCTAAAAAGTCTTTTTCAGTAACGGTATATTTTAGCTTAGCAGGAGACAAATTCTTGCTAATATAATAGATTGCATATGTTTTTTTGTCTTCTTCCTACCCAAGGACTGCTCCAATAGTTGTATCTGAAGCATCCGATGAAATTTGAAATGGCAGTTCCCAATTTGGGACTCTGATCATTGGGGCTATTGACACAAACCTTTTCAGATCCTCAAAAGCACAGTCGCATTTATATGTCCAAACAAAATCAACATTCCCTATCAGTGCCTATAGAGATGCAGCTATTTGAGAAAAATGTTCTATGAATCTCCTCTAATAACCAGAAAATCCTACAAAACTGCGTACCTTTGTCTGTGTGGTAGGAGTAGGTATTAACAAAATTATTTGAATTTTGGCCAGATCTACCTGTATTCTAGCCATTGAGATATAATGACCTAGGATGAGCCTTTCAGTCATCATCATATAGCACTTTTCATGGCTCAACCAGAGCCTGGTGGAAATACATCGTTGCAGCACCCTTTCCAATGTGTCTAGTGGTAGCTCAAAATCATCTCCATATGGTGTGAAATCATCCATATATACTTCTATCCCTTCATTTATTAAATCTGAAAAGATGCTCAAGATGGCCCTCTAAAATATGGCAGGGGCATTGCATAGGACAAAGGGTAGGACTCTGTAAGAAAATGTTCCCCAAGGACAGGTAAAAGTAGTTTTGTCCTGGTCTTCAGGGGAAACCTGAATCTGATTGTATCCACTGAAGTCATCCAAGAAAGAAAAGAATTTCTTTCCTGCTAATGTCTCTAATACCTGATCAATGAATGGAAGGGGAAAGTGGTATTTCTAGGTGGCTTTGTTTAATTCTCTGTAATCTACACAAATCCTCCATTTTCCATTCTTCTTCAGCACCACTACTAGCAGAGAGACCCACTTGCTATTGGAGATTGGATAAATAAAGTTTACATCTGAATGTTTTTGTAACTCATCTTTCACAATATCTTTCAGGTGATGGTTGAGTCTCCGTTGGGGTTGGCGAACGGGTCTAACATCCTTTTCTATATAAATGTGGTGCATACACAACTGGGGATCGATTCCCTTCATGTCCGGATAATCCCACGCAAAAGATTCCTTATATTTTCTCAGTAGTTGGACCAGCTTTTCTTCTTGTTTAGGAGTCAAGTTATTATTAATGTTCAAGCTTTTTCTTGGCTCAATTTCTATAGTTTTTCTCTTTGAAACAGAGGTAGTGGGTATTGTTTGATCATGAGTGTCTTTGAGGGGATCTTCTTCTAGTTCATTGTTAAATGCTGCCTCTATCATGTGACATTGTATATGGGATCTAGATTGGGATTAGTTAATGAAGTTGTTAATAACATCATCCTCTGTTTGATCTTTAAAATCAAGGGCATCTTCTATAGTTAATGGGGACCTAATGTTTTCGTTGAGGTATGATACAGGTTGCTTGTTAGTTTTTATTATTGTCAAACTTGACTGGGTTGGAGGGTATAGAGCTAGATTCTTGATATTACTTCCTCTAGTTATTGTCATACTGCCTTGTCGGCAGCCAATGTAAGCATCAACAATCGCAAGCCAATGTCTACCTAAGATTAAAGGGTGTCCATCAAGTTGGTTTTTGGGGTTAATTATCAGAAAGTTGGCAGGGTATTCCTAGGAATCTACGGATACCATTACATTGTGTAGTGTACCTTCTGGCCTAAATACTGATCAGTCAGCGAGTTCTAATAAGGTGGAGGTTGGTTCCACTGATGTAATGCCCAATTTTTCACAAGTGGTGGTTGTTAAAATATTAATTGCAGCCCCTAAATCAACTAAGGCATTTGAAAAGGTTTGCCCATTGATTTGCATTATCACTATAGGATTCCCTAGGTCTTCATATTTGATAGGTGCTTCTCTTCCTGATAATAGGTCAGATAGGGTGCCAACTACTTAGACAGTTGGGATAGTTGTTATTCTCCTCTTTGGCTTTCTTATACATAACTCTTTGATGGTTTTTGCATATATTGGGATATCTTGGATAGCTTGGAGGATTAAGAATTTTAATACACAAATTTCTTAGTTCTCCCAGAATATCAAAGTCAGGATGTTCTATAGGCGTGATATGATTAATTGTTCTGGGAATGAGGGAGAAGACGTGATTTCTTGGTCATGAGTTTGCTATCTGACCACATCCTCTTCTTGCAGTGGTTGTTCTGCGGGTAACTGATTTTCAACTTGAACATTTTTATCTCCCTCAGTTTCTATAATGCACCCAGACCTTAATTGAAACTTGTTGCACTCCCTTACATCAGTTTCTAGTTCTGGTGTTCCGATTATTTCAACAGATTGAACCGGTCTATTATTAGGGTTTGGGTTGGGTTGTGCTGGGAGTTGAGGTCTTAAGTTGGACTGGGGATTTTGTTGTAGTGTATATGGCGTTGCCAGTGTGGATTGAGGGAGTGGAATGTTTCATTCTCGTTAATTCATCTGTCTTTTCCAGTTTTTCTACCAGGCTTGACTCTGCAAAGTGTGAGGGGGCCATTGTGTTGGATATGCATTGTTTTGCCGATATGGTGAAGAATAGGGAAAATTTGGCCAATTAGGTTGGCTTGTTTGATTTGGCCATGGTGATGAAGGAAATGGTTGACGTGACCAGTTTGAAAAGGATGGTTGAATTTTCCACATTGTATTATATTGTTGAGCATGATATTGCAGAGGTTGGAAAGAAGAAGATGGATTGTAGGGCATATCTGGTTGTTGTGGCTACCATTGACGACGCTGATTGAGTAGGTACACTGGTTCTGATTCTTCTTCCGCTTCTTTGTACACTGCTTTCAAACCCGGGAGTGAGGGGTAGTTCTCTGTGGAGTGATCTTTTGTACAAATAGCGCAGACTTGAACTGCATGCAGTGGGCACTCTTTATGGCTGTGTTTATTTCTGCATCTAGGGCAGAATATTGCTAGATTTTTCTTCGCTTCTGCTTGTTTATGTTTAGCTTGCATAATATCAAGCTGCATTATCAAAGTTCCCAATATATCAGTTTTGAAATTCTCTAGTAAATTCCCGATTTCTGTGTGGGTTACTCCACCGGAGATCTTGTTGTCCCTTGTGAGCATGTCATGTTCCACTAGTTTTAGCCTTTTACTTCCTCGTGGACTCCTGAAGCACAAATCAAAAATGTCAGCAAAATTTTCTTGATAAATGTCACCTTTTCCCATAATATTTAGTGTTTCAACCCATTGTTCCTTCATCCCTTTAATTAATGTCGTTTTTAATACATTGTCAGGTAAGGGTAATGATGCATAAGAAGATCTCTGAAGATTATACTCAAAACGTTCAACATACTCTTCTAGTTTCTCATTAGTTTTGTCTACCATCTGAAATATTTCATCCTTTAATTCTCTAGACCTACAATAATCTGTGTATTTCTTCAGAAAAGCACCTTTCATCTGATCCCAGTTATTTATAACACCTCCACCTAAACCCATAAACCATCATAAAGCTGCTCCTTTTAATATGGAGGGAAATAATTTCAGCTTTTGGGGATTGGTGGTATAGTCATATCCCTGACATAGTACATCAAATGCAAACAAAAAGGCGTCTGGATATTCCGATGTTAAGCCATGGAATGTAGGAATATGTTGGAGAGGAATGACCTTCATAGGTGCATTAACTGCAGTATCTACAATGGGATATTGTAATGTGGAGGTTTGAGGTGTTTGCTGGTTCTGGGCCATTTGGTCAAATATGTGCCAATATCCTTCTGGGTTTTCTTGGGGTGTATTCCTAGGCTGGTTAGAAGGAGTGGGAATGGCCTTAACAACACTTCCTTTGTCTGGGATGATGAGAGTTCTTTGCTGAACTAATGTCTGAGGGGATCTTAGCTCTTCAGGTTCTTCAGCTTTATTCTGGATTATTTTGAAAACACTTCCCTTATCTGGGCTGCTCAGTGGTTGAACTATTCCAAGAGAAGATCTTGGTTCTTCAGTTTCCCCTATTTCTCCTCCTCCTTCGTAGAGATTACTAAGGTTCCCTTCTCGTAATGATTTTGGGCTAGAATTCTCAATTTCTTGAAAATATTTCTCCTCTGTTTGGTTGTGCACCTCAGCAAAGGCTACAGATGATGATTCTATGGCACGAGGGGAACTAGTAGGTTGTCTAGAAGCAACTTTTCTAGGGCCTACTAATGGCTGAGATTCTACTTTTTTAAGGATATCGTCTATAAAGTTTGATCAGCCAAGGGTCACCGGTCCCTTAGCTTTATCAGGTTTGGGTAGTGTTTTGGATTCTTTTCAGGTTTTTTCTGCTTAGTCATGCACACAAATCAAATACTTATTTCTATGCTAAATAATCAACAAATCTACAGGAAAGCAGGCAGGGGAGCAGGGCTATTACATACTCCGTACGCAGGTTCTTACCTTCCATTTTTAAAACCTAACTCTCTCCTAGTAGGTACCTACACTACTCTCTTTTCAAAAAGAAACAAATGGCTACACTCTCCCCAGCAACAGCGCCAAAATGTTGAGTGATAAAAAGGTGTCTTTTAACCCATGTTTACCCTACATTAATTATCAATCTAGGCACGATTTTTTATCTCAAGAGTGTACTCAGTCTAAGACGGTCACTTGTTCAAGAGTAATGTTTTGTAGTATAGTGCTTAAAGTGCAAAAGTAAATGAATGATGGAAACAAAATCTAATCGGAACAGCAAGAAACTGAAATGCTTTGTGACTAAATCATTCACTCAAGAAACTACAACAATCATGAGCCAAGGATGTAGTAATGATAACTCTTTCCCCTGTAAACTGATGTAAATGAAAATCAATCATAGACAAGACCTCCAATCTGAGAACTTAGAAAACATTAGTCAATGTTAGTTACAGTTGTAGATCTTTCTATCCACACCAAAGCAAATGCTGGAGATAACAATTCGATTAGAAGAAAAGGAACAACAACTAATCTATTGAAAAGATTGAACAACAAAGGTTAATCTACAGAAATGAATTGAGCAGCGATCTTAATCGAAAGGAATTGAACAACAATCTTTAACTAATAAAAGAATTGAAAAGCAACCTAAGAAAGGAACAACAAACTGAATTAAGGGTAAACGCACAGCGAATATAGAGTAATTGAATCAGTAATCTTATTCTAGCATAATGGACATTAACCACAATTATAAAGAAATAGAAATTGTAGTTATAATTGAACGGCGGTTAAATGAATAGCAATCACAATTGTAAGTGAACCCTACCTAAATGAACAATAATCGCAACTGTAAATGAACAACAATATCAATCTATAAATGAACATCAGAACCAAAATTAGACAGTGCAATATTATTTCAGAATGAACAACATGACATTTTAAGTTGTGAAAAATAATCTCGCTATCCAATTATAATTTCGATATAACAAAGCAATTCAGGGAAATGTTCGGGAACAGAAGATTATTGAATAAAGAAAATTAAGGAAATGCAAAGGAAATCAAACCACACACGACTGTAATCATAAAATAATGATACAATAAGCAAGTGGATCCACTAGGGCCGGGCCCTTAGCCACCAGGGAGGCACTGCTGCGTTTACTCCAGGATCAGATAATGGAACAACAACTGAGTTATATATTAATCATAAATGGCATAGTTATAGTTATTGCTCTTTAAAGAGAGTCGATGATCATAGTTGAGATTACAATAGTAAGTTATACAAATTGACAATAATATTTGCCCCTTGGGCTACCAGCTCTGTCCCTTTTTATAATGGCCAGGCGGAAGTATCAAAAATACAGATAAGTCTTGAAGTAGCGATCCCTCAGGATCAAAGGATCCTGAGGGATTTGCCATATCTTTGATCTCAAACTTATCATTTTGTCTTCTTGCGTTGATGCCGCGTTTTCTCTTCCTTTTCCTGGACCATACGCTCTAATCTTGATCTCGTCGTCTGGATATGGTTCTTGTCAAAGGGAGAACAGTTGCGTCTTCTTTGTATTTTCCTCTCGAATAATAATTTTCTATTTCCTTCACTTTCTGCATAGAAAAAGACAAGAATTATTTATTTTGTATCAATCACAAATCTCCTTAATTCTATCATAATTCTCTGACATATTTCCATCTTAGAATGTAAAGGAGTTATGATTCAAAGGAAAAGATAAAGAAATAAATGGTAAATACATAAATTTTCCAATGATCAACACAAGTATTGTTCCATGTCACCATTCGACTGAGTGTACCATCATTCAAAGAGTTGTCATCATTATTTCATGTTCCAATGGATCATTTTACACCTTGTTTGTGCTTCAGTTGTGCTTAGGTAAGGCTCATTTCCCTCTCCTAGGGTTTTGAAGGTAATTTTTCTTGGATGGTCAAATCATCAACAAAAATTGTATCCTGATTCTTAAGACCTTCCCCTACCCTTAATATACCTTTTTAAACACTTCCCATCACTAATATCCCTCAAATTCATCATTTTCTCACAAACCCTAGCATATTGCTACAATTTGACAATTTTCTAGGCTAGGCCTGTGTTTTTCCCTTTTGGACCCCTTCCCCTCACTCAATCTTTGAAATTCCACTTTCCCTTGCTTCCTAACATCCCTCCATAATTTCTGAAATTTTTTCAAGAATTTAGAAACCCCTTATCCCCTTCATTTCCCTTCATTTCTGCAAATCCCCTGTTCCACACATCGGGATAGGTTTTATTCAAGTGATTTTTATGAGAAAGAAAAGATGAATTCGAAAAAAGTGAGAGAGGTTATTTTCCATCATATACCTAAGAAATTTTTACACAGGTCTCATGGTTTTGGAGAAATATCATAAACATCATTTGCCTCAGGAGAGTTGCTGCACTTCTGGAGTGACCTTGGGAAATCAAGATTTCTCCTAGCTAGGATGACCAAATGACCTTCTTGATGAGATAAATGATAGATAGACACACATATATTTCAAATGAGATATCATGATCTCAATTTGGAGTTGAGGAAGACCTCCTAAAGTTGACTGCAATATCACACTGCATTTTGGCAGCCTCATTTTGCACATTTTGACCAGTCTTGGGAGATTGAGCTTTTGACAGGGAAAATGAACTCCAAATTGAAAAATTAAAGATGTTATGGAATTTATACTCGACAAGCCTTCCAACGAGCTATTCCACGCCCAATTTGGACAACGTGAAGGCCTCCAAACGTGTTCTTAAAAAGGCAATGTGCATAGGGCATTTTTACTCAAGATGATTGTTTTGCTAAATTTCAACTATTTTCTTGTTTTCTCTCTCATGGAGGTGAATTTATTGATGTAATTAATGCCATGGTTTGTAAATTTAATATTCAAACAATAGTAGATGGTATATTCATTAGATAAAAGTGGTTTTGAGGGTAATGAATTAGTTTCCCCTCTTTTAGAGGCAAGTTGTTTGACTGCCTAGATTCCTCGTCCTTGATTAGAAATGGTTGAAATAGCTCCTCTTCTCATGGTTTCGACCCTTGATGGTTAGGATGAGTGATTTAAATGTCTATATCATGTATTTTCTTTTTCATTTTCAAGGGTTTGATTCACCTAGATGCTCATGTACTGAACACTTATCATTTTGTAATAGTTTTGGCAGGAAACTAATAAAGTTGGAGCTATTTTTATGGGATCCCTGTGGTATGGCATCTTGCATGTGTTTCTTATTTTGTTAATATGTTTTCATGTTATTTATGTAAGCCTCTTTTATATAATTGCTTCTGATTGGTTGTTTTCAAGTCAGATAGGTGGAATACATTAGGTTTTAATGCTCTGCCTTGGGAAAACACCAGTATTTCATGTTTTCTTCTGTTTAGGAAGGATTCTTGACTTTCTCAGGCCCTTATTAGCTCCTCACAAGTCTATAATTTCACCCCATCAATATTAAGGTGCTAAAATCATACCTACCTTGCCCCATAGAATCCCCTACAATTTTGACTTAGTTTCCCAGGCCCAAATTGCCCAGATCCTCCTGATCTAGTAATCACCAACAAAATCGATCAAAACCTTTCAAGCTACTATATCTAGCCTAAAATCCTTACATGATCTAGTCATCTCAACTGAGATTCTAAAGGAGAGAGCCTTCTCCTGGCCTTGTAGGGCTAGCTATAAGGCTAAGTTTGGTTTGTGGTTACCTTGCAAGTTGCCTCCCTTCAGCGTGAGGTAAATCTAGGTGATAATAGAGTGAGCATCAACAAATTCACTAGTGGGCGATCGACAGCAAAGTCAGCCGTGAGAAGTTTTCAAACACAACAAAAGAAATAGTGAATTGTTTTTCAATGTCATTAGCGAGTGGGTGTTCATCATATTTTGTTAGTGGACACAGGATGCTGGTTTCAAGCAAAGGACAGATGGATCCTTTTGTATCTTGGCACGTGATGGAGTTGTCAAGCAAAATTTAGAGATGAATCAAATATGTAGTTGACTCATGGTCTCTTCATATTGCAGTTTCTTCAGCATCCAGCTTTGGCGGTTTTTCGGGAAAATGTTTTTTGAGGACCAACTTGAGAACTTGGACAAGGGTTCCTTGTTCTTATTTTGGATTTATCATTGAGGGGGGAATGTTAGCCTCACTCTCATAATAAAACAATTATAAATCCAAAAATCATAATTAAATAAATCAAATCTTGAGAATTAAGAGTTAGTTCCTCAAACTAGGGAGTTTAGTTAGGATGAGAGATTCTCTCCAACTAGTTCTCCTAGATTAGTGTTTTGTTGAGAAAATAACCAAGTTTGTCCAAGATAGATGTACTATCTTGAGACCAACTTCCTCATGTATTTATTTGTACTATTATCATTCTTTGTACATTGGATTGATTAATAATGAGAATGTGAGGAATGTTGTAAGGCTGGGGCCTTTTCCGCCATGTCTAGTTTCTATATTTCTGAGTGTTTATTTTATTGAGTTTATTTTTTGTGTGTTAGTTTTCTTCACTACACTCAATATTATGGGCTAATACCATGGTATTGACCCTTGTTATTCTTTAATCTTGTATTTCCTTGATTTTCCGACCTATACACGTTTTTCCTCTTGTGGAAGTATGTGCATACTTATACGCTCTTTTTGTTCTATTAACCACGTGTATGCGTTGTTTTGACAAGGTGAACATGCGTATACAACTTAAACTACCTTACAACATCCTTTTCCTTCAACTTCTTGATTTTGATCAGTAGACCTCTGTTCCAACTACCTGTTCTTTTGTACCAATGCCCTGTTACCTCTGAATTGGCATGTTACAATGTGAGTTTCCATTTATCAAATCTGAACTGACCTATGAGTGAGTTGCCATAAAGGGAAACACCTGTATCATAATGCCAAAAAAATGTGAGAAATATTTCAAGAAGAAGAAAACTCAACCAACTAGAAATAATATATTCCTTGCTCAAAAAAGATAGAATCAATAATGTCATCTTCTAGAGGAGAAGGTAGCAAGAGAGGATGTGGAAAGAATAATTTCGAAGGAAGGGGATAAACATAATCAAGGTGAGAGATATGATCTTAACTATGTTCAATGTGGACTATATGGATATGAAGGAAAAATATGTAGGATCACATTGGAGAATATCAAATAAATCAGGATCAAAATGAAGATAAAGGTTAGGCTCCTAAATGTACTCTTTTTCTTATTTCTTATTCTAATATTGGCATAAATAAAGATTTATTCAAAACTTCATTTTCTTCTTGGATAGATGCATGGTTTCTCACACTAGTGCTACTTGTCATGTGATTTTTTTGTGGGACTTATTTGAAGAATTTAATGAAACTATAGAGGTGTAGCATACTTTGTAGATGTATCTAGTCTTAAACTCACAACAATTGGCACCATTAGGTTGAAATTGCTTAGATTACTAGATTTTATTTTGTAATGTTCTCTTTTTTCTTTATTTGTGTGGGAACTTCTATATATTGTGCACATTTGAAAATATGGCCATTCTATTAACATATTTGATGGAAATTTTCAAATAAATATGTCTTCAGAAAACATGCTCATCATGATAGGATGGGAGGATTAGAAATTGTTGAAGTTAAAAGGGACCTATGTGCTTGCACATAATTTGGCATACCTCTCTCACCATGATAAAGATACAATTTCATCCAATATCTTTTGGTATGCTAGACTTAGGCACATCAATTATGATAATCTTCATATGTTGAACAAAAATGGTTTTTATAGTTTTCCTGCCATTCCAAGGAATTTGAAGCAATATAAAGCATGTATCCTTCGTAAACATTGCAAGAAACATTTCCATTAATCTACTTCAAGAGCATGTAGAAATATAGAGTTGGTACACTTTGATTTGTATGGCCCCATTCCTATTCCTTATTCCTTTGATAATAGATGAATTTTTTTAATTATTAACTAGGATTTGTTTGGCTTATTTGTTGAAATAGAAATATCAAGCATTTGAAACACTTAAAAAAAATTCATTTATAGATTGAAAATGAAGAACAAACTCATATTAGCACTCTTTATTTTGATAATAAAATACAATATACCAATAATGAGTTTGAAAGCTATCTTTGCTAGATGGGATAAAATATCAAACCATTGTTCCATAAAATCAAAGAAAAATGGTTTATTAGAAAGAAAGAACAAAGAATTCTTATATATAGTACATTCATGTTTTTCAAGAATGTGAAGTTGATGTTTTTGGATGATATATGTCTTGGTGTAGTGTATTTGATAAATAAAAGTGCATCTCATGCTCTTGGTGAGAAAACTTCTTATGAAATTTGGTTTAACGACATTCCTTTAGTGATGCATCTCAAGGGTTTTGCCTCCACTTGTTATGCCTTAATTCCTAAGGAAAAAAGAAATAAACTAGATGCAAGGAGTTACAAGAGCATATTCTTAGTGTAATCAAATACCACCAAGGAATATCATATTTATGATGAGGTTAAAAAAATATTATTTCCAAAGATGTGAATTTTCTTAGAATCCACTAAAAATGAAGACTGTTGAGAAATATTTGATCATATTGATAGATTTACCCATGTGAATATATATCATGAGTTTGATAATGAGATTCCACATATTTATGTGTGGATCACTATCTTGGATCAACCTACAGAATATACTTTTGAAGTGAAACAACTCCTCCATGTAGAAGATCTGGGCATTTCATTAGAAAAAGAGATTCAATTGGATGATGCTATTGAGAGGATTTAAAGGATGAATCTTGATGGAAATGTAGAACCATCTCATCTAGTTCAGCAATTTGGACCATCATAAAAATGTCCAAACTGGATTATAAAAATAATTGAAAGTGTTCATCCTCATGAAGTTGGAAAGATAGTAACTAGAACTTCAATAAAATAAAATTATGGAGTTCATGTATAAAAATAACATTCAAGTGGTGTAAATGATATGGACGTTTTATATTATTGTGAATTGAATTTATCTACTAAATTCAAATGAAATTCCTTTAAAGAATTGGTTTCTCATTATGAGTTGAGAGGAGTTATGTAGAAGGAGGAGGATTCTTTCAACAAGAATGGTACATGGAAGTTGGTGAATCCTTCATTTGGAACAAAATTAATTGGCTGCAAGTCATTGGTATACAAGAGTAAGTATCAATTAGATGGCTCACTTGACAAGCAAAAGGCAAGGCTTATGGTAAAAGGATATATAAAGGAAAAGGCATTGATTATGAGGATACTTTTTCCCTTACAACAAAACAGGCTACCATTCATGTTTTGTTGGCTCTAGAAGCTTATAATAGGTGGAAGATTCGTTATTGGTCACATGGATGCGAAGAAAAGTTTCTTTAATGAAAATTTGAATCAAAATGTCTGCATGTATCAACCAGAAGGATTTCATGTAAAGAGCCAAGAACATAGGGTATGCAAACAACTAGCATATTTATGAAAATTTTGCATTAGAAACAAGTGTATTTATATGAGTTTTGATAAGGAAGAAACATATACAATTTAGTTATGCCAAAAAGTTCAAGAAATTACTTTAAAAACACTTATTCTCAAAAGTATACAAAGGACATAAATGACTAAAAATGGAGGAAGAAAAGTCCTAAAATCCTACAAGCGATGGAAAAAAACCTTAGGAGACCAAATCACTGAGATACCCTAGGTGGAGTCACCAATTATGTTACATATATCCTAACTGGAAGGTCCTCTCTCTATTGTCCTTATCCAAATTCATCCTTGCAAAATTACACACAAAAGAGAATAAGATGAAAGTAACATAGAAACAAAAAATAAACCTTAACTACTATAACTAATTAGGATTGGGAAATTAGCTTCCTACTAATTCTTTATGACTAAACATGATAAAATGCATGAAATACACTATATTGGGAGATGTAAATAATATAATTCTCTATTTATTAAATTGAACAACAATACATAGAATGATTTTACCTAATACTTTCTACCAACACTACCTAGATCCTTTATCTAGGTTTCTCTTCCTAAGCCATTGAAGGTTTGTTTCTCCTCATGATCCCAACTAAATAAAAATATTAGAGAAAGTGAAGGATTCTATTTCTCCAAACATTATGGAATGGGAAAGGAATTCAGAAACAAGGGTTTCCCAAGAGGGGATATCCTTAAAACCTCAAGGATAGATTACTTTCAAATTGAAACATAAGTTTGTCAATATAAGGGTGTTTCCCCTTCTCCTTAACCTTAAGCCTCTACTTATATTGATATTTGATGGTTGGGTTAGTTATCCACAAGAATAGAAGATGAATAACTTGGAAAATACACATAAAACCTACCTAAAAATGTGTGTTTTAGTGTACACTTATATTATTTTGGTGCATTTTAGAAGCATATGCTTGTTTTCAATGGGAAAGTTGTGTGTGCATGTGAGTTTCTTGAAGGAAACCCACATGTGTGTACACCAATTTCTATAATAGAAGTAATCTATATATGGAAAACATGCTGTTTTTGAAGAGTTTGAAGGAGAATTGAAATCCACAATTACAAGGGCTTTAGGGATTAAGGCTAATGAATGCATCTTAAGCACAAGGATGGAAAAATATTCTATAAAAATTCAATTATATAATATTTACTTTGTAACAACAAGCTGGTAGAAAAATATTATATATGACAGACAAATGCAAGACATAAAATATGCAAAAAAACACAAACACGTAAAACTAGAGAGACACAGATATACATGGTTCACCCAGTTTGGGCTACGTCCACCCCGAACAGCTAGTCCTTCCTTTCTATTATCCAGCAAAATGAAGAGACGCAACCTACAGCAGATCCGCTGTAATATCCTTTGTATTCTCTCACAATCTCACCTCTCTATTTCTTGCTCGGGGAATACACATCTATTACACAACCTCAATACAATGCCCTCATACAAAGGGAGGGGTTTCCTTATAGGGCAAAAAAACCTAAACTAAACATAAGTTCTACTGTCAGATAATCCGCCTAATGAACAACCCAGATTGAATAGAAATTACTCTACTTTTACAACACAATTTTACATCTGTTTTTTAGCTTCGAGGGCGCTTCCCCCGAAATCCCCGCCGGGGGACCACTGACCCCCGGACCCCCCAGCTAGGGGGGAAAAGCCCCCCCCACACTCCCCTACATGGAGGGGTGTAAAATATTCCTGGGGTATACATCTGGCTAAAACAAAGACCTCTAAATAATCATGCTCCACACCCAACACAAGTTAGAATGTTGAAGAATTTTTTCCTTCATGAATTTTGTTGAGAGTAGTACTTACACAAACCTATGAATGTGTTATATCTGGTTGGGAATTTGGATTTCCAATAATACCTAGAAAAATGTCTTTTAAGCTTTGTAGTTTTCCCATACTATCCATTATAACAGTTAGTATTTCAAGGGATTCTTTTGTGCAAAGAAAACCCACACATACAATATGACTTAGGTAGTTCAGCTCATTATATTCTATAGTGCTCATAAATTTTCCTCCTCAATAGACTCTTGTTGACCACTTCTCTTGCTCAACTCAAGAAAACTACTACTTGTCGATTTTTGTAAGTTCATCCCTTCCACAAACATGTTTTGACTCGAATTATTTCTAGTCAACATCTCCAATAACATTATTCCATAGATATAAACATCACCTTTTGTCGTGACATTTCCACCCAATCCATATTTTTCATTGAGATATTCTCATCGTAAGGTTTGTGATTTACTAATATTGATTAAAGGAAGGAAATATTTTTTAGTATGCTATCTGGTTAATATAATATCATAGATTTTTTTTTATTTGCTATTTAGTTCAAATAATACATGGAGTAAAGTAGTCAATGGATATTTGAATGCATGTAATGTAGTGAGCATTGAATCCTTAGAAATTGCAAAACATATACTAGTGATGCCAAACGCTATTAAATATGTTGTTGTATCTTTTTCTAGAAGAAAATCACGAGGTTTTAGATCACAAGAGAACACTTACATGAAGCAATGGTGATAGATATATTTCATTCCTTTCACAATAACTAATATTGTATTCAACCTTTCTTCTTCACCATCAATATATAACCACTTCTATTGGATTTTGTTTGGCGTTAATGGGAATATCAAAGATTTAATTTGGAAGTTTGAATAAGAGGTTATGATTTTAATCATATTTTTGTGCCTGAATTTACCCAAAAATTTGCATTCCTTCTCAAAACCCTTTTGATCCCCCCCATTTTCCAAATTAATAGCCTTGATAGAAACATGTACCATCATTCTAAATTCCTTTGTACATTTTCTTGAAACAACCAAGCCCTAACAAGTTGGCCCCAATAAATTTAGTTTTCGCAATGAATATATCTCCATGGGGAATTATTCAATGCCCATGGTGAAGGATGCCTTAACCTCTCTTTGAATATGTCTCTTGTGATTTTCAATCTGTAAGATTCGTAGAATCAAACAAAATACTATAATCACTACAACAATAATAATAGGCATGATAACTCTTTTTTATATGTGAATCACTTTTATGTTTGTTAATATATCATGGTGACATAACTACCTAAGGTCAATAGAGTCAAGGATTTCCCATAAATGTAATGGCACTAATATTTTTGAAAATCCCTAGTTTAGTAATTTCTTCTAACAACTTTTTAAAATAAAAATCACAATGGTGTCACATTTTGATATATTTTAATTTCAAGGGTATTACACCTAAAAACTTGTTGTAGGAGAAATATGTGTCCTCAATACTTTAAATTTCATTGTGTAACTTGAATCGAACCTTCAAGTGCACTGTGAAAAATAATAAGGTATCCAAGTTCTTTACAACTTTGAAATGCACTAGGAATATAGTCAGTTCATTGACTTGCTAAAACATCTATAGCTTGAATCATAGTCATCTTGCTTATCCACAATGGAATAGGCCCATGTAATAAATTATTTATAGGGTTAAAAGGAAAACTAAATTGTCAATCCCTACAACATGTGGAGGTATTTTCATAGCGATCTTGTTGTATGATGGATATATTTGAAGTAAATTCATACATTTCCCTATATTTGTAGGTATATTACCAAATAATTGGTTATGGTAAAGAATGACTATTAGAGGTTGGCAATAGAACTAGGGTTTCTTCCAAGGAATTTTTTTTTAAAGAGTAATGACAACCCTAATATTTTGAGTTGCCTAGTATCTGAAGAGATGTTACCTTGAAAAAAGTTGAATCTCGTATCTAACTATTTCAATTCTTTAAGAATAATAATTTAATAAGGGATAGCCTCTATAAAATTATTAAATTCTAAAAAAAGAATTTTTAACGTAGTTAATTCTCCAATGTGTGGAGGTATTTCTCCTATTAATTCATTCCCTTCTAAGTTTATGTAATATATCTCTGTATAGATATGGATTATAGAAAAGGGAAGCATCCCTTTAAATTATTACTAAATACTTATATTTTTTATAAGTTAGATTAATTAGTAAGAGAAAAATGAATGGGAAATCCATTGGTGTTATCACTAACCAATTGATAACCACCTAAATTAAGAAGTTCAGGGTATGTCAACTTATCAAATGCTATGGGAACTACTCGACTAAGTCAATTATGCAATAAGAAGATATTTTTAAGCTTTATATAAATGAAGAGGGAAGCACAAATGCTACCGCTTAACTAATTATCACCCATATAAATTTCCACCAACTAGGATTTCTTACTAAACAACTTGAGGGGAATGTGATTAATAAACTACTTAATAGTGATATCCAATGCTAAAATATTGGTGCAATTAGACAAGGAACATGGAATGTTTCATGTGATAATGTTAATATATAAATTATGTAGTTCACCTAACTTATCATGCCCAATATAGAGGGAACACTCCTGTGAAGGATGTTGCTACCCAATTATCTTGTCCAAATAGGATACATTTCCAAACCAAGTTGGGATTATATCGTGAGATTGTTAGTTTCCATAAAAATATCTATAAACTATGACACCCACCAAGAGCGGGTGGAATAGAACCTTGGATTTCATTCAAAAATAGGCCAAGTTTGTTCAAGAAAAGAAAATTTCCCAATTGATAGTGAATGTGGCCTCGAAAGTATTATTGCTAAACTTGAGTATCCTAATAACAGAGAGACTGACAAGAATAAGAGAGATTGTACCTTGTAATCTCATGCTTGAAACGTTGAGATAAAATACTCTTTGTCTCTCACAACCACATACGAAAATTTTCCACTCACAAAATGAAAAATTTGGTTTCCAATAAGTGTGTAATGATTAGTATATACCATATGTGATTATAGACATGAATCCAACAAAAACTTCTTGATAAAAACCATTACCATAATGAGGGTTCCCACAATCACATAATTGAATGATGGAAAAAACAAGAGGAACAACAAAGAGAATGAAATACAATAATAAAGGCATTCTCATAATAAAGAAGAGAAGTGAAGGAATGGATCTCCATCTCCTCCCCCGAGAGAATGGTTTCTAAAGTATAAAAATAAGAAAGAACGGATTGCTTGGAGTTTCATCATTTACTTATATATCACTTAATTTAACTTCAAATTTTTGGGATGTATCCATCTTTTATTAAGATCTATCGTGAGTAAAGAGGGATCAAATTTTGAGGAAAGTTTTTCACCTTTAAGTATTTGATTCCTCTCTATGTAGATAGATCAAATGGAAAGCTTTTTGATAATCCATTACCATGGTGAGGATTCCCACAACCAAATAAATGAATGATGGAAAAATAAAAGAGGTCTAAGAGAATGAAATAAAATAATAAAGGAATTCTAATAATAAAGAAGAGAAGTGAAGGAATGGATTTCCATGTCCTCCCCCAAGAGAATGGTTTCTAAAGTATAATAATAAGAAAGAATGGATTAAACAGAGTTTCATCGTTCACTTATATAACTCTTAATTTAGCTTCAAATTACTAGGATGGATAAATCTTAACTTCAAATCTATCATGAATAGAGAGGGATCAAATTTTGAGGAAAGGTTTGCATCTTTAAGTATTTGGTCCCTCTCCATGCAATGATCTAGAGTTAAGATGGAACCTCCCCCCCTGTGTGTGTGTGTGTGTGTGTAATGATAATGAAGTGGATATTGAAACATTTTAATTAAAGTGGACATCGAAATATTTTATTTATGGTCCACATTGAATTTTATTTGTTATTAATATTTTTTAGTTGTTACATGTCAAATCCATACTAAGTATTGAATTACAAATCTCCTTTGGATTATACAATTTTTAAAAGATCCATATTAACTATGGATATTGCAAGCACCTAAAGGGATCAAATCACTTTTGGAGAAAACCTCTGTTAGAGTGAAAAACTTGAAAAAATGGTTTTTGCCTCAAGATATTTGATCTCCATGGTTAAGATGGATCTATATTGGTTGTGTGTGTATTTATTTATGTATGTATGTAGCATTTTTTAATGCATAAATATATTCAATGCCTTGAAAATACCCTTGGGAACTTAAAGTTTGTAGACTACACAACGTAAACTTGTAATTCCAACAACTATTTACTAAATTTTAGACAAAATTGACCCATATAAATGGTCTTAAAGGGTCTCTATTTGAAATCATACAATAAAAATGGAACCCCTTGCTTTAGCAAGTCTATGAAACCTTTGTTCACCTCATCATAATTTATGAAGAAATGTTGCAAGAAGATATTCTTTCCTTGTAAGATATGTAACTAGTGTATATTATGTGAGGGATGTAACTAAAATATTGCCTCAACCTTTAGTGGATCAACCAAGATCCCCTTACTAGATATTATGAGTCCTAAAAGTACTCCCAACATGACACAAAATATGCATTGATGAGTATTCAGGTGAATTAAATAGTAATGACATCTACCAAACATAGAATGAAGTTGAGTGAGATGATTTTACCTCTTGTGAGAGTGTGCAACCAAATCAACAAGGTATGTTTCAGTGATTTGTTTGAAGTGGTGGAACTTATATGACATAGCCCAATGTAAGGTAGCCTTAGTATTTTTAAGGCTAATAGGAATTTTTGGTGCAAAAAAGTACCCCAAGGACAAACATATATAGTCTTATGTTGATCCTTGGGTTAGATTTGGATATGATTATAGCATGAAAATCCATCTAGTAATGAAAATCTCTCACTTCTAGCATATTCATCAATAATATTATTGATGAAGGGCATAAGATTATTTTACTTTATATTGTTCGTATTCAAATAAGTTAAATTCATACATACATGGATGAATTCTTGTTTATTTTCAATAGAAATGGGGGTTGGGACCCACTTAGTAAGGGGAAACAAGTAAATGCTGAAGCTATCTTTGAGTGGTTTCTCTACATCTTCCTTAATCATCACAACTTTTCTAGTATTGATAGGTTGAACCTTTTGTTAAATAGTTTCACATTCCCATATGTTTTAATTTCATGTTTGACAATCTTTAAGTTGATGCTAGGTATTTCTTCATATGACTAGGAAAAAATTATATATAATTATTTGAAAAAGGTAGTATATATTTGAATTTCTTCAAGAGAGAAATTCACTGTAGTGACTACATTCTCCACAATGTCAAGTTTTCTGAAAATGTTAATCAGTATGGTGTTCGATATATTTTTCATGATTCTCTCATAATATACGTCATGCGTTGTTATGTGGTTTACACATCTATCAACTTTTCCAGTCATGGAAAAACGAAATCTCTGTTGTCTAATATTCTCAATTTAAGAGGAAATATGAGTTATGATTCATGCATTTCCACAGCATCTTGAAGCCAAACATAGCATCTAGGATAATTTCATTTGACAAAAAAAACATATCTAAGGATTACATGGAAAGAATATAGTTAGAATCCTACATAACCAAAGTGAACTTATCTAATTCTTTAATTAAAGGAAAAGATAAATCATAATCTATGGAGGCCCATTGGATGGCGTCATAAAAAATTTCTACCACAGACGAAGATTTAGCCATTCTAGAATATATGGTTTCCTCTACCAAGTAATAAGGATATAGTAGAACCCATGGGTCCTCAAATTTATTAAATTTTGAAGTGAAAACTTGTGGTCATGGATTTCATAGTGATAGATGAGATCACACATGCTAGAGAAGAGTCAATGTAATATATGGGTAGAGAGATGTTAAATGTCCCCATAGAATAGGGTAGATCCCTACACTTATACTCTCACAATTCCACATGGAATTTTAAATCCAAGGGACATTAGTTTCTAATGCAGTAGCTAGATAAATTTGACAAAATGATAGTTGATCAATCGTCACAATTTTTCTTTAGTGAGGAAACATGATCATGTGGAAGACCATGGAGACCATAATTATCATGACATATGTCCAAATTTCTTCCTATTTGGAGGATTTACTTACTTCCACAGGCATTGTCTAGCCCCAAGTTTAATAGGGAATGAAGAGATGATCCTGTGAGACTTGAATGATTGGTCATTAAAATTCTTGAACATAGTTGGAAAGGGATCTATCTCAAGGGAGTTGGTTTTTCTCCAACATAACATGGAAATGATTCAAGTGGATAAAATTTCATCTACTAGCATCCAAAAGATGTTAAGCTTGCAGTACAAAACTTGAATTTGGAAAGTGGTATAGTGAGGAAGCCAAGGATTCACATTATTTGGGTCAAATGTTATCAACTAAGAGTCTATCAGGGCGAAATCTCCTATGAATAAAAGAAACTATCTCCAATGTGTAGGAAAACTTTAAATAACTTCGATGACTAACATTATTCATAGGGCACACATGAAATATTCTACAATTGAATCGTTTTGAGCTTCTCTAATATTTGGGTTATGCATTAATCTTTTAAGCACACATTTAGCCATTTATGACATTACTTCAACCTTTGGTTTTTCTATATGAAGAAGTATTAATAATTTAGATGAGGAGGATTCCTTTCATTTAGAAATAGATTTAGAGATATCGTAATTGTTATCGGGAAATCTAGTGTCCACTCGGAGCTGCTAGTCCCACTAAGATGGGTAGCTATCTTAGAAACAAACAAACTAAAGTTATTCTCGTTTTCCTATATGAGAAGTAGACAAGAGAGAAGTAGAGTACCAACCTCAATATTGCGCTTGGTTCCTTGCTTGTGTCCTCTCCCTTCTAACAGATCTTTGCCACTCCTTCCTTGCTTACCTCGCTTCAAAGAGCACCTATAAAGTCAAAGCAGTATAACACTATCGAAGTACAAAGGTCTACAATCATAAACAATATAGGACCAAATATATATTGACCACACAAATGATCGAACATACAAGAATGTGGAGGAAAACTCGAATATCTTTATTAATAGAAAGAATAGAAAAGAGGATTACAACCCATTGATCTGACCCAGTGTCATCCTCCCAGAATGAAAGCCCTTCTTCACCTCATGAAAATCTTAGATCACCCAACACTATAATGTTCCACCAAGAAATCAACAACACTTCCTCACAGAATACAAGATTCTAGCCTCTGGATCTCTGGGATGAGGGATCCATATATAGATGTTTGCAGGGGGGTGAGTCAGCTTTTGGGATTTTGATTAGTGTCCTCTCTTTGATAGTTCTTAGTTCCACTTGGAGATTCATGATCTCTTACTCATCCCTGGGCGAATTCAGAGAGGCAACTATCACAGGAGAAGTTTCTGGAAGATTCCATGATCATCCACCTTGCAAACTGTCTCTGTCATTTGTCTACTCTTGCCCATCGCACCCTACAGAAGGGATTTCCAGTATGCATTACACGTTTTACACTGAGTAGGTGAGATGCATTGCACCCTTAGCACTGAGCAGTCTTTACTGTCCAGTTTTGACCAATTCTAAGCAATTTTCCATGGAGAACTTTTGGGAGATGATGTAATCAGCTGACCTTGTTCCTTTAGGGTGTGAAACAACACTTTTAGGGACTCAGAAGTCCTTGGTTTATGGACATATATGATTTGGGTTTCAGTGCCCAAAAATGTCTATAACAGTTTCCCCTAAAGCATGAGGTCGCTAATCTTTTGATGTCAAGTGAAATTATTTATCATGAGGATCTGAGGTTTTTTGAACTGGAAGGCGACCTGTAATAAGATACAATAAAATACATTATCTTCATAATATTTTCATGACCTAGATGAGGTGCGCATTCCCATGCTCAGCTTTATAAATTCATTTTCATGTACATAGGATAGACAACCATCTATGTGGCAGACTGATGATTCTGATAGAGCCATCATCCTTTGATTTAGATGATCATCTGTGCAGCAATGATGTACATTTTATGTCTTTATTTTCCTGAATAGATCATAGCTCGGATGGATGAAACTAGATCCGGGGTCTTCAAACTCGTTCAATATTCACCCGGAGTACAAGTCAATCCATGTCAAAGATGTTCTGGAGTCGAACATGGAAAGACATCACCTGATTACCAGCCAATGATGTAAGTTGTTAACAGGCATGAGAGGAATCACCGATAATGATGATGACCCTCAAGGTACGACAGTAAAATTCACATGGTGTGAAAAAGGGATTTGGCATCGAACACCACATAAAATCTTTTGTTCGAAGGTCATTGATGTAAACTTATCGCCGTAAGTGAGAAACTTGCCATTGAGGCATGCAAGCTTCAAAGTACTGAAAGGGTTGTTCCCAAGTCAACTTCTTGGATAATGAGCTGATGTTGAAAAGAAGTGACTCGTCATAGGAGGGCCTTAATGAATCCCACATATACGACACGGAACGGAGCAAATGATTTTGTAGAGGTGAAAACGATCTGATGATATAAGGTTCAGGGTGGCAGTCATGGAAGAATGGAGCGTGAATGTATTGCAGTGGATGAGACATGGGTGAATTCTCTGAGCGACTTATCTTGAACATACCAGCGACACTGGAATGGATTGGTAGCATTAACCCCAAAGATGGATGGTGTGATGGACCAATGGTAATATGACCGGTGAATGGAATAACCCAACCTGACTCAGACATGGAGTGAAAGTGTCATGTTCAAGAGCAACTTGCTACCAATAAAGTTTCTTGAAGTTTTCTTCCCAATTTTCCCCAGTCATTGCTGACCAGTACCTCTTTATTTTTATCAAGCTTGAGGAGGATAACAT
>APFE030568551.1:0-23908 GCA_000404065.3 Pinus taeda
TCCAAAGTGCTTCCACTGCACTTTAACCTGCTTAGTCCAGAGCATGAGCATATTTCTTTGCAAAATTCACTAAGGTTCCAGCAGGAATTCTCCTTCTGGATCCACCTGCAATATAGACCAATCAATAACATGCTCAACATCATTTACATATATTTTAAGCAATGAAATATGGAAAACATCTTGAACTTTCATTTTCGGAGGCATTGCAAGTCGATAGGCCACCGGTCCAATCCTCTTAAGGATCTCAAAAGGCCTACAATACTGAGGTGCTAGATTCGCAAATGGCCTAATCCTCAAGGAGATCTTCTTGGGATTGATGCACAAATACACATGTTCCCCAACCTGAAACTCCTTAAATGCCCTGTGTTGATCTGCATAAATCTTTTGTATGTCCTATTGTACCTTTAGATTCTTCTTTATAACTTGAATTTCATGTTGCAAGTCTACCAAGTCTACCAACACTTCTGGTCCCATCAATAATCTATTCGCTAGATCACTCCAGATGATGGGAGTATTAAAACTCTGTCCATGAAGTGCCTCAAACAGACTCATCCCAATGACTCCTGATACCCATTGTTGTAAGAAAACTCAACCACTAGAAGATACTCTTCCCACTTCCACTACTGATGCATCACATACATCGTCAAGATATCCTCCAACATCATGTGGAGCCTCTTTGTTTGTCCATCTCTATGCGGATGATAAGTTGTGCAGAAAGCCAAATCTATACGAACCCTAAAAATAACTCTTTCTAGAACTTGGAAGTGAAATTGGCATCTTTCTTCAAAACAATATTCTTTTAAACACTATGAAATCTCACTATATCTCTGATGAAGACTTGTGCTACCTCACTAGACAAATTAGTATATTGCACTGGAATGAAGTGTGCTACTTTTGTCAACCTTTCTACCACAAACATGATGGAATCATGTCACTTAGATATACTTGGAAAACCTATAATTAAATACATGGATGTAGCACCCTCCTCCCACATCTACCCATGAAACTAGCCAACTAGGGTCAACATGAGATGAGAGGCTACTATGATTGGATTTGACCTCCTATGTGACTTCTATGTTACTATTGTGACTCATGACACTGTCTAGCAGCATTAAACTTATTTTTTTGTCCCACATTCTCTTTTCATCTACATGCTGAGGCCTTTTCCTCTTAGGTTCCCATTTACCTTTACCTTTGTCTTTTCCCTTCCATCCTTGCTGAGATTCATTCTTATGCTTTAATTGTTCCTATAAATGCTTCAATTTCCCAATAAATTCCTCAAGTGACCGAGACTCATCATACTGAATCCGATCTCTAAATGCTAATGGAAAACCATTGGAAAATCATTGAACCTTATCCTTCTCATCTGTAAGATACGGTACATACCTCAATAGCTCGAGAAACTTGGTTGTGTACTCTTCCTCTATCATTGATCCAATCTTTAGGTCATAGAATCCTTTAGCCTTATTGTCATAGTACCTCTCTAACAAGTACTTCTTCCTAAAAATCCTTTTGAATTCCTGCCAACTCAGGTCATCTGTCTTGATGTCTCTTACTTGCTTAACATCTTCTGACTAGATATCCACTTTATTGTTCAAGCTGAATATAGTTATTATGGCCTTCATGTTATCTGTGTACTCATGCAACTCAAATAATTTTTTCATCCCAAGTATCCAAGGATCTTCATCTTCCAGCTTTTTCACATCTCTATTAAAAGTAGGTGGTTTTATCTCTTAAATTCATCTGGGAATTATCCCCTATCAATCCTCCTGTAAGGATGATAACGATGATGATCATGATGTCTAACAGTACTAGAACTAGAATAATACCTCTACTCATCGCCCCTCCTACCTGTAGTGTCCAACAACCTGCCATCTCTCATTTTATCAGATTTATCTTACCTGTGTCTACCAGGAGACCTACTACCATATGCCCCATTAGTTTTTTCCTCTTGTCCATGGTTGATCCAAAGCGGTGCTTGATGTTGCAAGTATGACAAACTCTTGTACCTATATGGTCCAATCATTATCTATCTTACAACTCCTTATCTCTTACTTCAAGTTCCTCAATGTATCTGCCAATCATAAGTGTGCCCTGCACCACACTACTCATCTGATGCATAGGGAGATTCTATGTAGTCTACCACCTTGGTAGCCATTTGATATTTTTCCTGCAATGAATAATATGTCAAATAAACCAAATCACAATAAATCAGCATACCTTAGTATATCTTTGGGAGTATACCTTGTCTACAAGATCACCAAATCAACGTGATACATGTATAACATAATCATAACTGAACATAGGCATACACAAATAAATGTATCAACACGTAAACATCACTCTAGTTAGGGTCCAGTCTTCAATGCAAGGCCTTATAAAAAATGCATGTTATGACCTCATGCATGACAAAAAACATTACTCCATTGTACACATTGCTAGATGAAACCAACAATATGTATAAGAAATGCCTAACTAACTACACATACACATAAATGCATGTATTCAAGCATTAACGATCAATTCTTGTAATCAACCTACAAGACTGATACATGTAATCAAAATATTCAAGAATGTAACCTAACATACAAGGATGTAAGTATGTGACATAAAATCAACTAGTAAGAAACATGTAACAATATTTAACAAATCACATACTCATGACAAACGCATTTCACACAATGAACATAAAATTCTTGGTGGCGACATTACTACAACCATAATCAACCATCAATCAAATGTAACAAGCACACAGAATGCAAGTGTAAGGGAGACACACATAATTGATATGCGTGCATGACCAACACACACTGCCCATCCAGTCCGAGGGGTGAGCCATGCTCTGATACCACTTTGTAACACCCTCCTCTCACATCTACCCAAGTAACTAGCCAACCAGGGTAAACATGAGAGGAGAGGCTACTATGATTGAATTTTACCTCCTATTTTAACTTAAGGAAGTGATATCAATGGAAACATCACACAAAGTCATCCATGCTTGGAATATGGCACGAGGGTGATTGGCTAAAGAGAGACTTGGCTTAGCTAATCTATAGCTGGGCGGAATGTGGTAGTCCCATCTTTAACTGGTTTTTGCAATAATTAATGAGAAATTGTTTCACTTGGTTTTCATGTGTAAATGTATTGGTTTATATGTCAATTTTATGGCTGATATATTTATGGTATTTCTGTTGTTACTATGTTGGTTATATATATGTTTTTTTTCAACAACTATGTATGGCTCTTAGTATGTTTTTACTTGTAAATGAATGGACAATGTATCTATGACCTAATAGATGATAATGTAAAAAATGACATGAAGGAACAATAGTTTTGAGTGATTCTGATATAAGTATGAGATCCTTATGCTTAATTCTGTTGTTTACACCTATAGATTACATGTTGGTGATATGTTTGACGAAAAGCTTATCCTGTCTAGTAGGGGTCTAGTGAAGGACTTGTTGAAGTATTTGCTTTATCATCATTGTTTCCCTGTTATTTTACTACTCTTAAGATATCATTTCATTCTGGGCAGTGACCTAGGCTCTGGGCTGGAAAAATAGGTTCAAATCCCAGGGACGCTGACATAAAATTGGACAAATGATTCCTTGGATGTTGGTTTGTAGGCCCGTGAGAGCGTCGAGAAGGAAAGTGATAAAAAAAATCAGTGGGACCGAGGGATAGACTACCTGAAGTGTTGGTATGGTTCTCAGGGGTCCTGTAGCTAATGTGGAAGGTCTATATGTTATTTTTTCGTTGATTCCATTTCCTTAAGGTCATATAGGAGGTTGAATCCAATCATAGTAGCCTCTCGTTGCATGCTTAGCTTTGTTGTTTGAGTACTTGGGTAGATGTGGGAGGATGATGTTACATCATATCTCTCACTTGACAAGCATTAATTTAGGCTCGTGGAAAAAAAAATTGCTCAAAAGGAAGGGATCAATTATGAGGATACTTTTTCCCCCACAACAAAATGGGCTTCCATCCATACTATATTTTCCTTGGAAGATCAAAATGGTTGGAAAGTCCATCAAATGGATGTAAAAACAGATTTCTTGAATGGAGATATGAAATATAGGAATTTTATGTCTCAACCAAAAGGATTTGTTGTGAAGGGTCAAGATCACAAAGTATGGAAGCTTGTCAAATCCTTGTTTGACCTTAAACAATCACCGCAAGCCTCTTATGCGAAATTTACTGAGCATCTTCTGAAACTCAATTTCACACACTATGAGCTTGATGATGCAAGTTTGTTTGTAAATAAAGTGGGGAAAAATAATGCTATATCTCGTCGCGTATGTAGATGAACTTCTGATTACAGGGAAAAATGAAAATTTCATTGCATCGATGAAGAAGGATTTGAGGAAAGGTTTTGCAATGATAAATTTGAGATATGTTCACTACTGTCCTTGTATTGAAGTAACCTAACATCTGAAGTTTATATTCCTCTTTCAAAAGAAGTACATTGGAGACTTGTTGAAAAAATTTGGCATGGTTAAGTGCAATCCTTTGACTACGCCAATGGAACATAATTTAAAGCTCACATCCATTGAAGTTAAAGAATTATAGGATGCAACAAAGTACAGATAACTCATAGGAGGTCTCAACTACCTGAATACTACTAAATCGTACATTTCATTTGTTGTTGGAATCCTATATAAGTTGATTTAAAAGCCTTGTGAGGGTCATTGGTCTACTACACAAAGACTTCTAAAGTACTTAAAGGGCACTCAAGGCTTTGGATTCATGTATATACAAGTGGATGCCTTCATCTTGATTAGATACTCTGATTTAGATTTTGATGGAGATAAAGAAACTGGTGTATCTACTTTAGATTATGCTATGAATTTTGGATTAGGAGTTGTCTCCTGGAGGTCACAAAAATAATCAGTTCCACCAGGTCCCACAATTGAGGCAGAATATGTGCCAACACCTGAAGCAACAAAGGAAATTGTATGGCTCCAGAAAATTATGGAAGATTTGAAGGAGAAACAAATGCATTCAACTCCTCTTTTGATTGACAACACTTCTGCAATAAAGTTGGCCAAGAACCCAAAGTTCCATGATCAAACCAAGCACTCCAATACAAAGTATCAGTTGATTCAACATCAAGTTGAGACCAAGACTATCTACCTATGAAATTGTTTCACAACTAGGTAAATTGCAGACATCTTCACCAAAGCAGTTGGAAGTAGAAAGTTTGAAAGATTCAAAATGATGCTTGGACTCACCAATATCCCTTAAGATTAAGGCATGGAATGTTGACACCTAATCCCAAGGGATTAAAAAATTCATGTAAATATTGTAAAAAAAAAAATAAAGAGGCATTAGAAGATGAATCCCAATGGTCTCCCTCTCCTTGCATATATCCATGTTTTCTCTTAATGCAAAAGAAATTCATTCAGAGTTACAAACACAAACATGGACTCACATTATGAGGGAGGAGTTGTCACCTAATGTTATATTTAAAAATAATAAAATAATACTTACATTAACAAATTTGAAAATAGTAATAACTAAACAAATCAATGTTCCCAAAAATAAAATGCTTCAAATTTCACCTTAATTTTACATCAACATTATTTGGAGAAATAAATTAATTAAAAGAAAAAAATAATTTGACTTCTTAGTATGAGGGAATATGTACTTCTTCACTACTTAATTGACTTAATATGGAGTTAATAGATGGCATGTAAAAATATTATTATTAAGATTATATGATGTATAATTAATTTTAGATTCCAATTGACATTCAATTTGTAAAAGAAAAATATATTAATAACAAAAAATTAGTGTCAACCATACATAAAAATTCCATATTAAGTAACACAATTTTCTATCAATTTTACAAAGATAAAAGTAAACTAATTTAAATAATTTTTCTTTTCTTATATTTTCACTTTCCATTGTCATTTATTCCATTCTCAATATGTAATATTTAAAAAATATCAATAATAGAAAAAATTAATGTGAGGTATAAATAAAATATCTCAATATGCATGTTCAATAAATTTTTTTAGCACCATATATTTATGGAGAGAGAAAGAATGAGAAATTTCATATTCTATTAATAGGTCTTTCTAATGTAAGATAAGAGGGAGATTTATAATTCCTTCAATATTTAATAAGAAAACTAATTCAATGTGTTTGTATATATATATATAGAAAGAAAGAGATTGATTATATCCTATAAATATATGTTTTTTAACTCTTACCGAATATGAGGGAACATGTATTAGTATTTTAATATGAAAATATGAATCATAAATTTTTAAACTAGCATAAATCCATTTTAATATTTTAACAATGGATTTACCAAGAATCTAGAGGAATAAAATTTCTTGAAGTGCAATTTTTTTCTCAAGTTTTACACTCAAAAGAAGTTTGTATTTTCATAAATTTGATCTCTATTAGTGCTTGGTAGATGAGAAATTAAGATAAATATATGTTAGTTTATAGTAATTTATTCATTTATTTTAATCAAGATTATTTTTTTACTTTTAAATAAAATATTAATTAATTAACACTTTTATAATAATACGATATTTTTCTGTTAACTGATTTTTTTTATATAAGTGACTAAGGGGAAAGATGGTTGTACTCTCCATTTAAATTTAATTTCTACAAATCACATGAGATCCAAACTCAAAAGTATTTCTATAAAGTTTTATCGAGAAGGAAAAATAAAAATAAAAACTCTATTTCTCTATTTGAAAAAAGAAGGAACCATGATCAAGGGGATTTTCCTCGAGCATAACTTTAGGGAAGCCTAACCTAGGAGTAGTATACATGTTGAATGTATAAACCATTTGTCCAACATTGTAACCCCACAATTAGTTATGACCCTTTTCAAATTAAGAATATTTAAGAATTTTCATATACATATATTAATTAAATTGAATATATGTTAGATTTAATTTACAAATAATTTGTTCAATATTTATTTAAAGGAATCATTTTTTATGGATTTATTAATAGAGGTTAGCTCCAAAGACATTTAGGAAAATTGATTCCACTAAAGGCTAACAATATTTGTACAAGGGAAATCCAAGCTATAAAATCACTTCCTGTTACCCAAAAATATCAAGAAAATTGAACTCATAACCTCTTGAAAACAAAAAATGCTTTTACTGTAAAAACTCAAACTTCAAATTAAAAAAATATTATTATTAAACTCTTTTATTATTAATCATAAAAATGAATTATGGAATATTTAAATTAAAATAATAATCTAAAAAAATATTATTCAATTAAACTCTTTTATTATTAATGATGAAAATGGATTATGGAATATTGAAATGAAAATAATAATCACGGCAACCCAAAATTTGGAGGGGATTAAAGATTATTAACTCTGGGTGGAGGTGATTCAAATTAAATAAATTATGATGTTTACCCATTAATCCTACTTACGAGGAATAGAGAGCGTTAAAACGGAGAAGGTTTGGGTGGTGTCTCTCCACAAGTGAAGCCTTTTATGCCAAATATAGCGTGTTATTGGGTGTCGGTCTAAAAACTGGGCCACACTAATGGTGGACCAAGGCTGGTATGAAACCGAAGGAAGGATATATATAAAGAGGAATCCACGTTCTAAGCCAGAAATACACTCGTATTGTCAAAGTGATAACCGAATGCTTCTACTCCAGCTCGGGGATTCTCACGCCATAGCCAGCTTCTTCAGTGTAACAAGCGAAATGGAGCCAGGCGGGCGAGAAAAAGAAACACAAGCACAAGCACAAGCACGGGCAAGACGACCGACAGGGCTTATGAATCTTGGCAATACATGCTATCTCAACAGTGTGCTTCAGTGTCTCACTTACACACCTCCCTTGGCAGAACATTGCCTCGGCGCCAATCCACATTCTGCTTCCTGCAATATATCGTCTAACAATGACTGCCCTTTCTGCTTGCTGGAGAAACGCATCGTGAGGTCTCTCTGCAACACTGCCCAATCATGCGATTCTCCTCGCGAAATCACAAACTCTCTGAATCTCTTTGCCAAACATTTTGTGAAAGGAAAGCAGGAAGACGCCCACGAATTTCTAACTTGTGTGATTGGAGCCTGCAACGACGTGTGCACTGGGCAGTGGAAGCAGCAGAGAGTACGTGAAAAAGATGGCGGAGATGAAGGGATTATTAAAAGCATCTTCGGCGGTGTAACGCAATGTCAAGTGAAGTGCATTTTCTGCGGAGGTCAGTCGAACAATAAGGAAGATATTATGCACCTGAGCCTTCCATTAACAAACGCTGTAACTTCCTTGGAAGAGGCGCTCTCTTGTTATTTTGCATCACAGTTGCTGGAAGATGGGGATAAGGTTTATAGATGCCAAAATTGCAAAAACTTAACGCCAGCCCAAATGCAAACGTCAATTTTCAAACCTCCCAACGTTCTGGTCATTCAACTCAACAGATTTGCTATGGATGATTATGGTTCTAGCATTAAAATAACTCGGAATATTAGCTTTAAACAACGCTTGGGACTTGATAATTATTTGTCTGCAGGTGCTGACCAGGAGAAGTATAATATTAATACGGACTATTATATTCTATTCGCCACCATTATCCATTCAGGATTCTCCCGGGACTCTGGCCATTATTATGCCTATGTGAAGAACCTGGAAGATGATAGCTGGCATTGCTGCAATGATGCGAATGTCTCTCCTGTCTCCGAACAGGAGGTGTTGTCAGATCAGCAAGTCTACTTGTTATTTTTTATTCGCAAAGAAACAGGCTTAAAATCCTATAGTGACTTCAATGGTGCTGCTGCAGTGCCCACAACTGTACATGATGATGTTATTGCATCAGCTGGAGATACCGAAATGCAAGATGATTTTGCAGACTGTAACCGCGAATTAGAATTAGAAAAGGATGATGATATAACTGCAGATCATGGGGACTGCATTAAAGATGTTTTCACAGATTCTAATGATAATTGTTTCGCAGCTCAACAGAATTGTAGAAGAATTGATATTTCCAGTAAGGATAAATTCGAATTCGAATTTTATTTGAAGGATGAACATATTTTTGCGGCTAAGGATGTCGTAGAAGTCGATTTCAAACCTCAGGATAGCGTTGGAGATTCGGAGATTCTCAAAGTTGAATTAAATGAGTACGTGGAAGATGAATTCGAGGATTGGGAGATTCTCGAAGGTGAATTAAATGATGAGTACGTAGAAGATGAATTCGAGGATTGGGAGATTCTCGAAGGTGAATTAAATGAGTACGTAGAAGATGAATCCCAGGATTGGGAGATTCTCGAAGCTGAATTAAATGAGTATGTAGAAGATGAATTCGAGGATTGGGAGATTCTCGAAGTTGAATTAAATTATTACGTAGAAGATGAATCCCAGGATTGGGAGATTCTCGAAGCTGAATTAAATGAGTACGTAGAAGATGAATTCCAGGATTGGGAGATTCTCGAAGCTGAATTAAATGAGTACGTAGAAGAAGAATTCCAGGATTGGGAGATTCTCGAAGCTGAATTAAATGAGTATGTAGAAGATGAATCTCAGGGTTGGGAGATTCTGGAAGCTGAATTAAATGAGTACGTAGAAGATGAATTCGAGGATTGGGAGACTCTCGAAGTTGAATTGAATGAAGAGAGAAAGGGCATTTACCTTTCAAATTGAATCATTTTTAGGTTTTTATTATTCCCTTTATTTCACCCCTTGTGTTCCCTTGGTATAAAATTGCCCATGTGTGGAATATATTTTCCACTTGGTGTATGTGTGTCTTATTTCACCCCTTGTGTTCCCTTGGTATAAAATTGCCCATGTGTGGAATATATTTTCCACTTGGTGTATGTGTGTCTATACTTTTGAAAGCAATGTAGGGTATTGAAGTAAAAAAGGAAGGTAATTGGATTTTCTCCCTGAAAGGTGTGTAGTGTTGAAAGAGAAATATTTTGCATTTTAGCATCTAACGTTGTTTTTGTGATGGGAGGAGTTATTTTTCTTTGATATTTTAACTTGTTTTAGGTTTTAAAGGAGCATCTTCTTTTTTTTAAGGGTGTTTTTGGAGATTTGAGAAAGTTGTTGTTTTCATAATTATATTGTTCTTTAGATTGACATTGTATAGGGGAAGTAGAAGACTTAGGCCTTTTGTTTGCAAGAGAGCTTGATGTTAGTGTCAAGTAGTTTTGTGGTTGACTTTGTTCCTTCTCTTCTTGTGAATGTTCTAAGGTATGGCCTTTTTAATTGAAAATTAGAAAATTAGTGAATAAATTCATGCAACAATTGATATAAAATTAGTTGTATCCTTGATAACTGAAGGAAATGTTTGCACCTAGAGAGATTTGATCCCTATGGTCCCTTAATAGATCTGGAGTCAAGATGGATCTAGGCTAGTTCTAGTTGTGCGGAGTCACACAAAATTTGCTCAATATCTAAGTTCAAGTTTTGTAAATAACCCTTATTATGATTTTGTAAACAAAGCTTGTTATGATTTTTTACATCTTCATTTATTACAAACATATGTATTTCCTTATCAAAAGGCTCTTTTGTGGAAGAATCTAAGGATCTATTTGTACAAGTCATGAGTAACTTCCAATCTTCCAAAGTTGGATTTGCATTTCTAACATTCATCAACAAATTACAAAAACATTTTTTTCTCATTGCTTTGTCCATCTTGCTGAAACTCGGTGTCAAGGGTCACAACTTTTGTGAATGAATTACATAATTATTTTATGAGACCTTCAAATGCATATATAGGTTTATCAATAATAGGTGGTAATTATCCCAAATCACCAACCAATATAACTAACCTCCCACCAAAGAAAGTGTTAGCATTTTCTATGAAACCTTGCTGAAGTCTAGAGTCAATGTTTTTTAGAAAATTTCCTCCAATGAAACTCATTTCATTTATTAGGATACATTTGACATGCTTCAATTCATCTTACAAGGTCATTAAACATGGTCCCCAAAGACATGTTACATCTTTTATTGGGATTTGAAGTGCAAAATGAATTGTTGTTCAAGATATGTTAAAAGTTTCAACCCTTGTAGGAGCTAAAATAAGAAGTGGGCTCTTCTGGGGAAGAGCCTCAATCTCAAGAGCCTTTCTAATAGCTCCAATCAAATAAGACTTTCATGTACCTGCATTTCCTTGTATATCATAAGTAGCATTTCCTTGTATTATCATAAGTAAAGTGTCAACCCCTCATCTATAATGGTTAAGGATAATATCAAATAATATTCATTGTTTAACTTCTTGGTATTATCATAAGTAAAGGATCAACCCCTGATCTATAATGGTCAAGGATAATATCAAATGCTATTCTTTGTTTAACTCCCAAACTTAGAATGTTGGTAAGTATGAATCTTATTAGACTTTTTCTTTTGAGATATGAAATGACTAGCACAATTAGAAGTTTCCTCAGCCACAAAATTTTTGCTCCAGTTATGCATAACATCACTATCCTTATGTCCAACATCTCAATCTCATTATAATTTATAAATTTATTCTTATATAATCCACATTATAATTTATAAATTTATTCTTATATAATCCACAAATGATCTCCTACTCATTTTTCCTAGAGTTTGTAGGTGGATCTGGAACTTCTATTTCATCAAATTCAACTGTTTGAATTGGAGGTAATGGATTACAATCAACATGCCATGGATTGTATCGAAAGTTTTCCTAGTTATGCACTATTTCCTCACTTATGTGACCTATATCTCTACGAAGATCATGAAAGGTCTTTTATAATGTGAACTTCCACCAACAAAATTCTACAAACTTGTCATCTTCATGATTAGGAATTGAATTATAATGAGGAAAAACTTGTATAATAGCCACATTCTTTGGTTCTCTCCATTTATCCCCAGGTTGAGATTTGTTGTATGACCAGGATTTTGCCACATCTATCAATGGAAGGTGTTCAAGATGGGTAGGTCACTTGGTATATGCATCAATAAGAGAATTATCATTGTCATTGTTATATGTATCAACACACACTTGTTTGAAAAGCTTCAAATCATCATTTAGAGGAAACTCTAAAAGAAAATGGCATGTCTCTTGTGCATCTATATCTCCGTCAACAATGGATTCACATAACACACTCTTATATGCATGCACATGTTGTTGGTTCAATTGGATTTTGAATAAAGGAAACACACATCAACATATCATGAAATGTTTCTGATCCTTTTTCAGAGTATTTTTTTTATGTAATTAATGACCACAAGCTTTGAAAGATCAAGTTGCCAATCTATATTAGCCCTCCACATCATTAAAATTTCAAGATTATGTGTATTCAATCTATCATCATTTCTTCTTGGTTCATACTTTTTTTCTCAATTCTCATCAAGATAAAGTTCTGAATGATCACATAAATCCCATGGTGACTTATATTGACAAACCAATCTTCCCACCTTCTTGTGTAGGAAAGATTTCTCATTGCAAGTAATGTGACCCTCAACACAATTCAAAAGTTCTTCATAATCAATCATAGAATCGGATTGAAATATTTGTTGCATGTCCTCTAAGCAAGGGTGGTCATCAACATTGAGCCTAACCTGTATATTTCTTTGATGTGGATCAAGTGGATTCATTGCATGTACACATCTATCAATATGTTCTTTAGCAAGCCTAACCTGTGGAGGATCATCCCAATTCAAAGTGTCCATGTTAGGAGTATTTTTTAACCTTATAAATTCATGCAGGTGGGGAGATCCACTATGTTTCCATTCATAGTGACACCAAAAATATGTAGCTTGATGAAATCGCTCAAAAAATTCATCTGCGAACATTGTAGTAATTAAATGCATATATTGTGCTATAATATGAGGATTATCAATTAAATTTTGACCTCTATGTTTCATTGCTTCCCCTGGATCTACAAGAATTTTACCAGACATTAATTTATGGAAATATGGCCATTGCATATCTGTTACACTTAATGTGAATAATATTGTTGGACATCTAATCTTTTGAACCATGTTAGAGAGATCAACATGACATTTGCTCCAATATTCACGTGTACCTCTTAGTATAGTTCCAAAATCGCATTACCATTTCTACAAGTCATGATTCTGGAATATTTTTTAGATGCTCTCGTAACTTGAGCATGATGTCTCATAATGATATTAAGTAAGAAGTATTTAAAGCGTTATGGTCATATTCCTCTACATTAGGGTTATTTTCCCAAGATCAAATAAGTTCAATCTCTCATGGTAGATTTGGAGGCTTTGCCACAACAAAAGATGCATTTAGGCCTTCTAATACATCATCAATCTTGGATTTTCCCTCCAACACTGCAAATTCAGTGACATTGTCTATCTTTGGTAAAGTAACATAATTAATCATATTTGATACATTTGTTGAAATTTGAAGTAACTCATCAAGCCCATTATAATCAACATGAACATTGCAATAATATGGATCATTTTGAATCATATATTAATGCATCCAATACTCTTTGTTTTCCCTTGTCCTCTCTTCGTGAGTGGCCCAGGGTAATGTGGAATTTATGGCAGAACCTGATCATATTTTTGGATTTGAAAGAAACAACTTTGTCACTGATGATTTTCTCACGGCAGCCAAATCTGGAAAGGATATTCCCCTCAAGGAATTGGATAATGGTGGAGTCATTGGCTTGTCTACATGGGATGGCTTCAATCCACTTAGTGAAATAATCAGTGGCTGTTAAAATCCACTAGTGCTGGGCTGAGGAAGAGGGATGAATTTGTCCAATGAAGTCAAGACCCCATTGTTGAAAGGGTTTTTTGGTTGAAATGGGCTTAAGGGGCAAAGGCAATAATTTTCTTTTCCCTTCAAAGACTTGGCATTTGTGACATGAAACAAAAAATTTCTTGACATGTGCAAATAGAGACGGACAATAATAACCAGCCCTTAAAATCTTGTCAGCAGTGGACTTCCAATATAAGTGTCCTCCACAGTCCGCTACATGGAACTCTTTCATGATGCTGTTAGTTTCATTCATAGTCAAACAATTAATCAAAATTCCTTCATGATTTTTCCCAAAAACGTGATGAGTGGGGGTTGGTTAATGCATTTGGAAGGGGTTTTTTGTGTTTTGGAAGGAGTCCAAACACTCGGAGGGGAAATTTATGCAGAGATGAGGGTTCTTACTAAGATCTAGGTGAACTTAGTAATTCCCAAGGGGATATTTATGGTTATTTTTCAACCAGAGGGAGGGGATATTTACATAGGGGAATTATTACCATAATTTAGTAGTGTGAAGGGAAATAGATAGGGATTTACATAATAACGTCAGGAGTTAATATGAAAATGACAAGAAAGCGCTAAGTTTCAGAGATATTAGGCTTTAAAGGGTAGATAGAACTTTGTAGAGAAAGTATGGACCCTCCTTGAGTAAAGGAGATCTTTACCAAGGCAAATGATATGGAAAATGATGAAACTAAGAAATATCAAGAAGATCTTGACCTCTTTAGGGGAAGTTAGTAATTGATTTAGGGAAGAGGAAGAAGGGGAAGTTAGTTATGCCTCGCTTGAGCTCCTCCATAGGATTCTTGCCTTGCAATACTGATTTGAATAGATATAACACTTGAAAACACAAAACTGATCACAATCATTGATTATGCAACCACCGAACTACCTACCCAACCTACTTACCTAGCATTTTTTCTTCTTTTGGTTTGGGTGCACTTAGACTTGAGCAAGAACCCAGCTTTTTTCAATTTTTTCCCTTTTGCCTGTCCTCACTATCTATATCTAACACTTATTTCTTCCAGGGGCTCAGATTAGGGCCTTTTGAGCACCTTGTTATCTAACCTATCTAAGAATCTGCCAAGATTAAGCCTGTTTGGATAGATTTATTCCATTCTCTATATTCCTAAACAGGAAATTAAAAACCTAGGGAGACCAAGATTAAGCTGTTTGGACCTCCCTTTAGCTGAAAATTCTACAAAAATGGAATAACTCTTCAAAATTGGAATGCAGCAGTTGAACTTAGACTAGCACACTTTCATGGCCTCCTTCTTTGATGTCTGTTAGAAAATATGGAGCATTGCAGCATGCAAAGTATGACATATTTGGCCTACAAAAATCTCAATCATGAAATATGAGTAACCTATTGCAGCAGGAAGCTAACAACATCCTTCCTGAGATTCATTCTTACGCTTTAATTGTTCCTATAAATGCTTCAATTTCCCAATAAATTCCTCAAGTGACTGAGACTCAACATACTAAATCAGATCTCTAAATGCGAATGGAAAACCATTGGAAAATCATTGAACCTTATCCTTCTCATTAGTAAGATACGGTACATACCTAAATAGCTCCAGAAAATTGGTTGTGTACTCTTCGTCTATTATTGATCCAATCTTTAGGTCATAGAATCCTTTAGCCTTATTGTCATAGTAACTCTCTAACAAGTACTTCTTCCTAAAAATCCTTTTGAACTCCCACCAACTTAGGTCATCTGTCCTAATGTCTCTTACTTCCTTAACATCTTCCGACTAGATATCCACTTTATTGTTCAAGCTGAATATAGTTATTATGGCCTTCATGTTATTTGTGTACTCACGCAACTCAAAAAAAATTCTCATCCCAAGTATCCAAGCCTCTTCATCTTCCAGCTTTTTCACATCTCCATTAAAAGTAGGTGGTTTTATCTCTCAAATTCATCTGGCAAGTATCCCCTATCACTCCTCCTGTAAGGATGATAACGATGAAGATCATGATGTCTAACAGTACTAGAACTAGAATAATACCTCTACTCATCGCCCCTCCTACCTGGAGTGTCCAACAACCTGCCATCTCTCATTTTATCAGATTTATCTGACCTATGTCTACCAGGAGACCTACTACCATATGCCCCATTAGTTTTTTCCTCCTGTCCATGGCTGATCCAAAGCGGCGCTTGATGTTGCAAGTATGACAAACTCTTGTACCTATATGGTCCAATCATTATTTGTATTACAACTCCTTATCTCTTACTTCAAGTTCCTCAATGTATCTGATAAATCATAAGTGTGACCTACACCACACTACTCATCTGAAGCATAGGGATATTCTATGCAGTCTACCACCTTTAGCCATTTGATATTTTTCTTGCAATGAATAATATGTCAGATAAACCAAATCACAATAAATCAATGTACCTTAATATAGCTCGGGGAGTATACCTTGTCTACAAGATCACCAAATCAACGTGATACACGTATAACATAATCATAATTGCATATAGGCATACATAAATAAATGTATCAACACATAAACATCACTCTAGTTAAGGTCCGGTAATCAATGCAAGGCCATATCAAAAATTCATGTTATGACCTCATGCATGACAACAAACATTACTTAATTGTACACATTGCTAGATGAAACCAACAATATGTATAAGCAATGCCTAACTAACTACACATACACATAAATGCATGTATTCGAGCATTAACGATCAATTCTTGTAATAAACCTACAAGACTAATACATGTAATCAAAATATTCAAGAATGTAACCTAACATAAAAGGATGTAAGTATGTGACATAAAATCAACTAGTAAGCAACATGTAACAATATTTAACAAATCACATACTCATGACAAATGCATTTCACACAATGAACATCAAATTCTTGTTGGAAACATTACTACAACCATAATCAACCGTAAATCAAATGTAACAAGCACATGGAATGCAAGTGTAAGGGACACACACATAATTTATATGCGTGCATGACTAACGCACAACGCCCATCCAGTCCGAGGGGTGAACCATGCTTTGATACCACTTTGCAACACCCTCCTCTCACATTTACAAAAGTAACTAGCCAACCAGGGTAAACATGAGAGGAGAGGCTACTATGATTGGATTTGACCTCCTATTTGACCTTAAGGAAGTGGTATCAATGGAAACATCACGCAAAGTCATCCAACATCAGCTTCAGAATCCTCAGGGGACAAGTTAGCCACTTAGACAACCTGTCCCTGGGTCCCATTGATGTTCTGGACATCTTAGGTCTTATTCCCTCCCATGCTATGGGAAAGAGAGCATCCAAAAACCCAAAGTCCCTCTCATAGGCTTACCTGCCAGTGACTAAAGACTAAAATTTCCAGTTTTGTGGCAGTGACCTCGGGAATTAATCCACTTTTCAGGCGTAGAGCCCAAGTCACTGCCCATAATGGATTGATAGCTTAAAATCAGTAAAAGTATAGGGTAACAATGATGCCAAAGAAATAAGTTGAACATGACCTCAACCAGATCCCCACTATCCATGATAGGCATTTCGTCAAACATATCATTAAAATGTAACCTACAGGTGTAAACAGGAGAATTTCGTGTAGGGATCTCATACTTATATGAGAATATCTATTAACCATTGTTCCCTCATGTCATTTGATACCTTATCATCTATTAGGCCATAGATACATTATCCATTCATTCACAAGTAAAAACATGTTGAGAGCCATACATAGCTGTTATCATAAAACATACATATAACTAGCATAATAGGGACAAAAATATCATAAGCATATCAACCATGAAATCCATATATACATCAGTACAGTTACACATGAATTTATCACTAATGAATTCAATAAACCAACTAAATATGGGACTACCACATTCTACCTGACCATAAAATTGTTAAGTCAAATCTCTCTTCAGTCATTCACCCCCGTGCCATATTCCAAGCATGAATGTGGGACTCAAACCAAAAGAAGAAACCAGGGAATACTGAGGGTAAACCACCTCACCCTCATCAATAGAAACCATGATTTACCGTAATCTATCCCGGATCACTAGGCCAACACATTGAACACATCATAACAGGCTTTATCGTGATCTCCACCTAATCACTAGTCCAATAAAGCATGGATACCACCGGATTTATCCACCTACATCGTGAGGAGGTTTTCTATCTCCTTGTCTCTAAGGCTTTACCGTAATAACAACCCGGATCACTAGGCCCTAAGCCGAGACCCACTCTCCAAGCTTTACCGCATATCCCAAACTTGGGATTACTAGGCCCAATGGAGAAAAACCCACCTCTTGGCTTTATTGTATATCCTTTCATTCATCGACAAGGATTAGTAGGCTTATTGAGGCAACACAATCATGTTTTTACCGCAACACATAGTTTGGCTGAGGGGTCACTAGGATAGTTGCTTTACCATGATCCATAGTCTGGTTCAGGGACAACTAGACCATGCGCTTTATCATTTGGAGATGCACCCCACTTAGCTTTAAATCCATCCAACAATTCATCTCAACCAAAACATGAGAACTCCATCTCACCATCGTTATCCAAAAATGGCAAGGCTGGGTTGAAATCATTGTTACACCTGGTAAAACCCATTCCATGATAGAAAAGTACCACATGCAATACCATGCATGCCAAATCTAGCAAGGAAAATACACATGCAAGTCGATACTTGCAATGAAGCCTGGTGTAGCTGCTTGAGCCTGCCTTTTGCCTGCTTGATCTTTGCTTCCTCTTGCCTTCTTTGCCTTTCTTGCTCCAATTCCAAAATGCTCTAAGAGAAATCTAAGTGTCCAAGAGTTAGATAGAGAGGGAGAATAATGAGAGATCTCCAAAACTCAACTTACAAAAGGTTACCAACTGATCCTTACAGGCCTTTTTATGAATGAGGCCTCTATTTTCTTCATTTTCCATTATTTTCCTTCATTTTCCTCCTCACATGCAACCTATCACCTTTCACCTTCCTTTTCTCCTAATTTCCATTATTTTGATAAATACATGTGCCAAAAATTTTGTTTTTCCTTTCAAAATCCTTAGCTATTGTCTTTGCCAATTTCCTTAGTCATAAACAATCAATGAACACCCCACACTGGGATGTCTTACCCAACATTCAGCTTGGAATAAGTGTCCCATCAACCATGGTTATTGTTTTTAACTTTCATTACATGGAATTTTCACCAGGGCTATTATAGAACCCTCCCCCTTGGGAGACACCATCCTCGGTGCTCAATCACACATATACCTCAACAACCCACTGAAAGAAGATATACTACTCATGGAGCTTTATAACATAGCTCGATGCAGTATTTACAATGAAGGACTTGCTCACAAGAAAAATATAATTACAACATACTGCATATCGGAGCTATATAACATAGCTCATTACGTTATTTACAATGATCATCTCGTTGAGTGCCAACCCACATGACATCATAACATCATGATAAAATAACCATATGATAACATAGTAACATGAAAACATAATCACAATGACATGACACCCATAGGTCATGGTAGTATTTACATCCATATACATATGTAAATATAACAATATCGCAAAAATTATATACCAAAAACATGTACTAAAACATATACTAGAACAACATATCAAAACATATACCAAAACACCATATCAAACCAGATACGAAAACACCATATCAAATCATATGCCAAAACACCATATCAAAGCCAGTTTGCCTCAACCAGAAAACAAGGAATGATACATAGCCCATGTCTAATCCACCATCTTCCAAGTAGCTTAATTGGGCCCAAAGTGCTTCCACTACACTTCAACTTTCTCGATTGCTCGGTTCGAGAGCATGAGCAATTTTTCCTGCAATATACATTGAGGCTCCAGTTGGAATTCTCCATTGGTTCCACCTACAATACAGACTAATCAATCACATGCTCAACATCCTTAACATACTACTTAAGCAAAGAAACTTGGAAAACATCATGGACTTTCATTGTTGGAGGAAGTGCAAATCGATAGGCTACTAGGCCAATCCTCTCAATGATACTCAAGGGTCCACAAAACAGTGGTGCCAACTTGGCACAAGATCAAATCCGCATGGAGCTCTTCTTCATCTTGATGCACAAGTTCACCTCTTCCCTAACCTAGAACTCTTTGAACAAACTGTTATGATCTGTATAACTCTTCTACCTATCCTGTGGTGCCTTTATATTCCTATTTATAACCTACATTTGATGTTCCATGTTTTCCAACATATCTAGTCCAATCAATACCCTATTAATCAAATAACTCCAACAGATAGGAGTTTTACAACTCCATTCCTACAATGCCTCAAAAGGACTCATCCTCAATGACCAATGATAGTTTTTGTTGTATGCGAACTCTAGCAAGGGGAGATACTCTTCCCACTTCTGCTACTGATGCATCACATACATCCTCAACATGTCCTCCAATATATTGTTGACCCTATCTGTCTATCCATCTATTTGCGAATGATAAGCTATCCTGAAGGCAAAATTTATGCCCACACCTACAAACAACTCCTTTCAAAACTGGGAAGTGAACTTTGCATCCCTGTTTGACACAATCTTAGTTGGAACAACCATCCTGTCTAACCACATATCTAATGAATACCTGTGCCACATTGCTAGTTGAGAATGTAGACTTCATTGGAATGAAATGTGTAACCTTTTTCAACCTGGCCATGATAACCATGATGGAATCATGCTATCTCACTATCTTCGGAAACCATGTGATGAAATCCATGGAAATAACCTCCCATTTCCATTATGGAATCATGATTGGTTGTAGCAATCCACCTTGATGTTTGCACTCTGCCTTCACTCACTGAAAATCAAAACACCTCACCAAAAACTTTACTACATCCCTCTTCAAATTCAGCCAATAGTAAAATCTCTTCACTATTTTTAGTGTCTTCTAATAACCTAGGTGACCTGAATATAGTTTCTCATGAAATTCTCTCAAGGTCACCTTCTTGAGCTCACTATTATCTGACACATATATCCTGTCTCTGAATCTTACCAATCCATCCATTGTAAGAAAATAATCCATACACTGTCCACTTGCACCTATACCTGTACTGCCACCTGTACTTGTACCAACACCTTGCTATAACATGTGCACAATCGCCATATACCTAACATCCTACTAACCCTCTTGCAAGATCTTATACTATAAGTTTGTCCTATAGGAGCTCATAGCTTCCAAGTGATTTACCTATACCCGTCTACTGAGAGCATCTTCCACCCTGTTCTCTTTTCCTTTCTCGGAACCAAAATCACTGATCATGGCCAATCATCTAGCTTGTTGGGCATTTAGATTTAGCTAGTCAAACAAATACATCAACAGATGGTGACCGCTCATAAGTACAAACCTCCTACCAAGAAGATAATGCCTCCACATCTTCAATGCATGTATGTTTCATGCTAATTCAAGATCACATATTAGGTAGTTCTTCTCGTGCTCATTTATTTTTCGGGACTCATAACATACCACCTGTCCATCCTACATAAGGAATCCACCAAGCCCTCTCTTGCAAGCATTTGTGCATACCACAAATTCCTTGTTTGGATATGCAATATGTAGCACTTGTGCATGTGTCAACAACTACTTAAGCTACTCAAAGCTAGACTTACACTCTTCTATCCATTCAAACTTATTACCTTTCCTTTGCAATCATGTGATAGGATAAGCAATTTGTGAGAAGTTCCGGATGAGCCTCTTATAACAACCATCCAGACCCATGAAATATCTCACCTCATCCACACTCTTAGGAGCTATAGACTCCATGATGGTTCTTATCTTCTCTAGATCTACTGCAATGCCCTCCTTGGAGACAAGATGCCCCAAGTAGTGTACCTCAGTATCAAAAGAAACTATACTTGCTGAGCTTAGCATACAACTAATTCTCTCTCAACAAACTCAACACTACTGCTAAATTCTCAGCATGCTCTTTCTGATTTTTAGAATATACCAACATGTCATCAATGAACACAATAACAAACTTATCCAAATATGGACGCAACACACTATTCATCAAACACATAAATGTAGTTGGAGCGTTAGTTAAGCAAAATGGAACTACAACAAACTCATAATGCCCATACTTTGTCGAGAACATAGTCTTTTAACTATCCTCTTCTTTGATGTGTATCTAATGTTATCTAGATCTCAAGTCAATATTCAAGAACATTGTTGCTACCTTCATCTGATCGAACAAGTCATTAATCCTCGAGAAAGGGTACATGTTCTCGATAGTCACTTTGTTCAACTTCCTATAGTCAATGCATAGTCTATGAGTACCATCTTTCTTCTTCACGAACAATATCGGTGCACCCCAAGGTGATACACTTGGCCTAATGTATCCCTTGTCCAACATTTCCTTCAACTACAACTTTAGCTCAACCAACTCAGGCGTCATCATCCTATAAGGTGATTTTGATGCTGGAGATGCCCCTAGCACTAACTCAATAGAAAAGTCCACTTCCTTGTGAGGTGAAAACTTTGTAATGTCCTCAGGGAATACATCCTGAAACTTTTGCAAAACTGGGTACCTACTCAACACATATTCATCCTTAAACTCCTTACCCTTATCACTATAAATGTGTACTACAAATAACATACACCCTTTCCTCTGGCTACGCTTTTCTTTCATAGCTGTCACCATCCTAACTGATGTGGCTTTCTTCTTACCCTACAAGACTCCTGGTTCCCCATTGTCATTAATACACGCAATAGCTTTATCATAACATTATACCTTGGTTCTATGAAGATAAAACCAATCCATTCCCAAAAACACATAGTATGATCATAATCGCTTCTTTGTACTTGTAGCCAACTACACTAACCAAGACTCTGCATGCAATTCCTTACTCAAACCACACTTATCCGCCAAGTAAGGACTAACATAGCTATAATTATATCCAGGGTAAATCAAAATAGAAATAACTTGATCACAAATCTTACCGTTCATCTCAATGATAGGTTCCTGGTGTTCTTCTTGTCTATTGTCCACTGCTGCATAGATATGAGGAATGCTTTGCCCAACATCCGAAATAGTCTGTACCTCCTGTGAACTGTATACCTGAGGCCTACCACCCTGATTCTATAGAAAATTTATCTTAAGGTGTTCCTTGTCACATGTCCAACACTAAAACTAACCAATACCCACACCTCTATGTTGTTGTTGCGACTCATATCCCTCTCTAGCTACATTAAACTTCTTTTGCAATGCCACATTCTCTTTTCATCTACATGCTGAGGCCTTTTCCTCTTAGGCTTCCATTTACCTTTACCTTTTTATTTTCCCTTCCATCCATGCTGAGATTCATTCTCATGCTTTGATTGTTCGTAGAAATAATTCAATTTCCCAATAAGTTCCTCATGTGATTGAGTCTCATCATACTGAATTTGATCTCTAAATTCTAATGGAAAAACATTGACAAATCACTAAACTTTAGCATTCTCATCAGTAAGATACAGTACATACCTCAATAGCTCTAGAAACTTGGTCGTGTACTCTTCATCTACCATTGATCCCATCTTTAGCTCATAGAATTCTTTAGCCTTATTATTGTAGTACCTCTCTCACAAATACTTCTTCCTAAAATGCCTCTTGAACTCCCACCAACTCAACTCATCTGTTCTGATTTCTCTGACCCACTTAACATCTTCCAACTAGATGTCTACTTTACCTTTCATGTTGAAGATAGTTGTTCTAGCCTTCATGTTATTTGTGTACTCAGGAAACTAAAATAATTTGTTCATCCCAAGTACCCAAGCCTCTCCATATTCCAGCTTCTTCACATCTCCATCAAAAGTAGGTGGTTTTGCTTTCTTAAATTCATATAGAAAGTATCCCCTATCAGTCATCCTATAAGGATGATAATGATGACGATCATGACATATATTAGAACCAGAAATAGAACTAGAATAGTCCCTATACTCATCGCTGCTCCTATCCAGAGTGTCTACCAACATACCATCTATGATGCCAGCAGACTGACATCCCTTCATATCCAAACAACTATTGGAAGCTTTAATGTGTGCTCCTTCCTTAAACAACCCGGGACCTTACATCTTTCATTCATATACAACTATTAGAAATGGGACTTATGGCTATGTCCACACATCTCTATCAGAAGCGTTATAGATGCACTTTTACGTTAAAAACCCGACTATATAACTTTATCGAATACAAAGGATTACACGGGAAAACCTGC